>JASSUY010030394.1:0-17298 GCA_032466535.1 Forpus xanthops | reverse complement strand
CCAACAACCTCAAGTGCTTCTCTGCAGGGCTCCTCTGAATCACATCTCTGCCCAACCTGTAGCTGTGCCTGGGATTGCCCCCACCCAGGTGTAGGACCTTGCACTTGGCATGGTTAAACTTCATCAGGTTGACATCAGCTCACCTCACAAATGTGTCAAGGTCCCTCTGGATGGCATTCCTTCCCTCCAACGTATCAACTGAGCCGCAGAGCTTGGTGTCATCAGCAAACTTGCTGATGGTGCACTCAATCCCACTGTCCATGTCACTGACAAAGATGTTGAACAAGACCGGTCCCAACACTGATCCCTGGGGGACACCACTTGTCACTGGTCTCCAGCTGGACATCGTGCCATTGAGCAGAACTGTTTTCCTGCAGCCATCCAGGCAGTTCTTTATCCACTGAGTGGTCCACCTCCACCTGTCAAATTGATGACTCTCCAAATTAGAGAAGAGGATGTCATGTGAGACAGTGTCAAACACTTTGCACAAGTCTAGGTAGATGACATCAGCTGCTCTGCCCCTGTCCATCAGTTCTGTAGCTCCATCATAGAAGGCCACCAAATTGGTCAGGCAGGATTTCCCCCTAGTGAAGCCATGCTGGCTGTCACCAAGCACCTTTTTGTTTTTCATGTGCCTCAGCATGCTTTCCAGGTGAATCTGCACAGCACTGAATCAGATGTTAGGAAGAAAATTCTATCTCATCTGAAACTAGGATATCTAAATAAAAAGAACAGCACTCAGAGCTGTGTGATGTTGATGTTAACAAACATCAGTGCTTTTATGCGGCTTCTGAATACAAACACAATTGCAGACAACTTTAGTGTAAAGTGTTCCAGAGTCAGAGACGGTTTTCATGAGACTGGATTTATTGCCTCGTTCAGGCCACCTTCTGATAGTGTCATCTGAACCTCTGTGTCAGTGAGCTATTGCAAGCTCACTAGGGTTTCTCAGGTAAAGGACTGTCAGCTACAGCTTGCACCTCTGGAGGTTTCCATATCCCTGTAGGACTGTATGGGCTGGACAAGGTATTATGCATAGAAGGAGCATTATGTGGACTAGGGGACTTCCTCCCTACTACCCTTGGCATTGTTTGGTGCGAGAGGCATTTGCTGCTTTTCACAGGATGCAGTTGACAGTGATGCTTGTTTAATGCAGTTAGAGATGCCCTTACACTTCTGTGCTTATATACTCACAAGCTTACAGAAGCTGAAATCCCTGTATGCTCCATAATTTTAAATAACTTTGACTAGTGGCTAGTGTCTACAGCCTTGGAGTCCTCATATGAAGGCACAGGTTTCTGCCACCTCTCCATTAGGCAGTGGCAGATTCTTATGCAACATTTAGCTCGTGACAATTATCACAAAGGAAATTGGCAGGTCTGTGGAACCCCGACCTTCCATAAAATATTTAGGGAATGTTTCCCCTTTCACTTCCCATCATTGCCTGTTTATCAACATTTAGGGAACGTGATGACATATTCTCCAGTTTAATGACCCGAGTTGTTCCTTACCTTTTAAGTCCTCTTCTTCTCATATTTATCAGTGCAAAGCATTTTGTAACTCTCTGTAGGCGGGAAGCTGAATGAAGAGAGATGGCACTGTGTTTTGCCAAAGGTTTTGTTTAGCTGCAGTATTTTTGTATGTCAGCATGAGTATATATGATTGTGTAGCTCAGCAGCCATGACTTAGCAAGGCAGCTTGCCCCTGTAATGACAGCCACTGCTTGTTTCCCTTCCCTATGGCTCTGGCTGAAATAGAGATTCTTCTATACCAAGGTTTAGGATGCTTGAAGCAAAACTATCTTGAGAGTAAAAGTCATTCCAATATTCTCCAGGGTTTTGATTTTGTGGTTTTTTTTTTTCACTCCTTATTTCTTGTCTTTAGTGCAGGCTTTATATCCTTGCATTAGTGTAAACCACCTTTCGTCTTCCTAAGTGTCACTTTATGATATATCAGCCCTGTTCTCAAAATGGGATTGGTTTTATTACTGCTATTGATTAGACTGACTTAAATTCACCATTTCTGGCAAGAACAGGCATAAAATTTCATCTAAAGTGAAATGTGGGTAGTTTTCTCCTCTGTAATTTCTCTGGAGGTGTGTGTAAATAGGAAGAGACTGTGTGGGCCATTGGCAGAGACAAGACACTGGATTCTATTCTTGGGTTTGCTACGGACATGCAGTACATCATGAGACAAATTAGAATTCAGTCACACTATCTGAGTGATTTCTTATTTAAATGTATTTCCTACAAGGTTATCATCCCCTAGCACTTTTGGGTGTTTCTACTACTTAGAATGTTATAATTCTTTTGTGTATATATATTTCTTGTTCTAACATATCACATTGATAATGAGGAATAGTATGATCAGAAACAAAGAGATACATAGAATCATAGAATAGTTAGAGTTGGAAAGGACCTTAACATCATCCAGTTCCAACCCCCCTGCCAGGGACAGGGACACCTCACACTAAACCATGTCACCCAAGGATATGTCCAACGCGACCTTGAACGCCACCAGTGATGGAGCATTCACAACTTCCCTGGGCAACCCATTCCAGTGCCTCACCACCCTTACACTAAAGAATTTCTTCCTCAGATCCAATCTAAACTTCCCCTGTTTAAGTCTGAACCCATTACCCCTTGTTCTGTCATTACAGTCTCTCATGAAGAGTCCCTCCCCAGCATCCTTATAGGCCCCCTTCAGATATTGGAAGATACAAGGCTTGTCATGATAAAAATATAGTGCTAGAGGTTGTCCTAAGCTGTGTGGTAACACAAATGTACACTCCTGTTCTCCTGAGAACTAGGAGGGATACAGTCCTCTGAAAGCAATCATGATAGCTCTCCTGACAGAAGTACAGGCTATTAGAGTTAGCAGTAAATAAAGAGCTGCCCCGAAAGAACAAGGCAGTCCATAGGAACCATTGCACTAGTTATTTTCCATCAAAACTGTTAACCTTACATTCATAAATCCCTTATTACCTCTAATTTCAGGTCACTTTATGCCAGCTCTATGGAACAATGGTTACCAAGGAGTTCCTCATTTACACCTTACTGTAATTGCTATTAATTAATACAGTCTCTCTCATTATTGTAACAGGGAAACGGATAGAACTGCAGCATCAGCAGTCAGTTAATTGCAATTTAATTGAAATGGATCCATTTGTGGGGTGCAGAGCTGGGAAAGGTGAACAGGCAACAGCAGGCTCTGGTGTACTGCACAGCTGGCTGGAGCAGAGAGGAGAGAGGCCACGTTCATCCCCTCTGTTCTTCCCATCATGGTGCCATTGGATTGCCTTGATTTGCAAAGTGATTTAAGCCAACTCCTTGGATACCTCAGCAGTTTAGGATTCAGTTATGCTCCTGGATAAAAGCAAAGTCTATGTGCAACACCAGTGTGTAGGAAATATGGAAACTGCTTTGTAATATCTTGGCCTGGAGAGCACTGCAGTGATTTACTTAAACACTTTGCATATCTGCAAGCTATGTTTGCTGCCACTGCTGCCTTAAATCTGTTACAGCTACAAACCCTTCTGAAGAGCATACTGCTAATTTAATTTATATCTGGTTTTCAGGGGAAAATGCAGCAACTGGGGGCTGTTGCTGTATGCGTCTTGTGTTAAGATCTTGACCTCAAGCCATATGACTAAGTGTCCTAAGGGGGGACCACTGAAGTAGCAATTTGAACTAAAGGGCTGTACATATCCTTGGGATTTCTGGCAAAGCCAGCACTGAGCCTTGGAATTAGTCCTGAGATTCCCACACTGTGCTATAAGCATGTTTGGAGGGAAAGGCTATTGGTTTCAAGAAGAATTAAATGCAGAAAGAACAATTAAAAATATTGTATTATTGTAGCAATGAAAGCAGTTGGGTTTTTTTTTAGTTGTTCAAAAAAAGGCTGCACTGATGCAATAAAAAATGACACAAGAGAATAAATGTATCAAGTTGTTATGGCAACAATATGTAGGTTGGAATTTATATATCCAGAACTTCTATGTAAGCAAAATAATCATGATCCTTGCTAATCAAGATATCATGCAAGTATTATTTAATTTAAAATCATTAGTCATGTTTTCTCTTACAATTAATGACTTCCTGTTTTCTGTTTGCAAGTGTTTGCACTTGCTTCCAGCTGTGGTCCGCTTGTATTTTCAGGGCAAGATTGTGATTTCACTAATAAAAGCTTAAATGTGGATGGACTCCTCTGAAGCTAATGAATAAAACGTGTGCAGATGGGCATAAATGAAATCATGAGCTTTAACATGTTATTCTTACTGCAACTGACCTTCTTGCTTGGAGGGGCTTTTGGCAGGTGTCATTGCTCCATAGAATCATAGAATAGTTTGGGTTTGAAAGGGCCTTAAGATCACCCAGTTTCAACCCCCTTGTCATGGTTGAAGGGACCTCCCTGCAACCACAGCTCCCCATCTTTTCCCCCAGCTTGACACAAATCTCCTTCCAAAGCCTGTTTCTGCATACAGCCTGCCCTCTTCAGATGCAAATTTAGCTTCCAGGATGCTCTATGATAGCCAATTCTAAATGAGCATTCATTATGTTCAGCCTTTTAATTTTTCTATTCCTCTTCTTCCAGCCTTCAGGAGAATTCAGTAATATCTTCTGCTGTATTTGAAAGAAATAGACCTTTAATATCCAAAATTACTCTTCGTATTTCATCTTTTTATGTCCAGGAAAGTGCAGGCTGATGGCTGAAGGGTGAGGAATGGGAAGAATGAGTGTCAGAATGTGACTGAACCCCACTGAGCTGAGGGAAATGCATTTTTGTGTTCCAAGTTTTCATCTCATTAATTCTCATGATCAGAGGCATCTGAATTTGCCCTATGGCATTTGGTAACACTGTTGCCAAGAACATTTTGGAAAATAGTCTATAAAGGTAAGAATTCAGCCATACATAGTCCCGATTTCTTATGTTGGATGGCTGCCTGTCATGGACCTGCAGCAAGAGGGTAAAATAGTAACCTACCTCTCCAGTCTCATGCTTTTGAGTCTCATTCTCATGCAGCTCAACTGCGGATCATTTATTTCTTCCTCCTTACAGCACGGTTCATCTATACAGTGCTTTTTGCCAAGTTTTCCACTTTGCCACATTCATCAGGCCAACAGGTCCTTCCAACAGCCAGTATTTAGCATGCTGGGTCTCCATAGGGGAGAGATGGTACCTGAGAAACAGCCTTTGTAAGGCTTGTGTTTGCAAGGATTGTGGTGGCTGCGCAGTGCTATGGTCCTTCCTTGCTACATGAACAATCTTACTTGGCGGAGTCCGCCACTGTGCAACCTTAGTGACACTGCTCCCTGGAAAAGGAGACATGAGTGCCTTGGTTTGTAGACCAGCTTGAAAACAAATCTCTGTGTGAGTAATACAGGAGATGAAGCCTGGATGAGCAAGATGAAGCTCCTGGGTGTGTCTTTTATGGAGCCAACTGATTCCGGACAGCTTCATCTGAACTGTCATCCAGGAGGACAACAACTGAAGTCCTCCACCTTGCCTGGAAAGTCAGTTATCTTACTCCAGAACAGAGTCACTGTGCAACTCGATAATTATGTGATACTGTGTGTGGTGTCGCTGTCCATGGCACGGAGGTTGGAACTAGATGATCTTAAGGTCCTTCCCAACCTTAACTATTCTATGTTAATCAGGGAGATCAGGTTTGAGTATAGGCTTTGTGTTAGCTCCGCCACAGTGACTGAGTAACCAGTAGCTTCGATGACAGCTTTTGGATGTGTGGTAAAATCTGCATTTCGGATGATGCAAAGTTCACTAGTGTTATTGTGACATCCAGAAACACAGAAAGCAAGACTTGCTTTCAGGAGGTTGGGGTGACATTAAATCAGATCCTGACCTTTCTGAAACACGAGCCCACAGCCACATAATTGTTCCTGAGCTCTAAAATGCTTTAAGTCTGTCATAAAATCATCTGAAAGGTTGAATCCATATAAACTAAAGTAGAATCATAAAAATCTCAGGGTAGAATAAATATTATTGTGATATTTATGCTCACTTCCTAAGATAATAACTTAAAAATTCAAACACTCGGAGTCCGATTTGTACAGTAGAATCTGTGCTCAAATGTATGTTTTTCTTTTCTCTGTTCACATTTACTGGTCATACTGGGGAGATTGATGCAGAAAGGACTGTGGTGACTCAGGCTTTAGCTCCGAGACCTCATAGCAATGTGCAACATCACCCTGACTTGAGACAGCTGCAAAGACTGAGCTAACGCGATGTGATGTGGAGCAAACCTTGACATCTTCAAACAGCAAAGCAGAAACCCTAACATGGAAATAGAAACTAAATCCTTTCTGACAAGTAAATCATTCAGCTGGGGATACTGAGCAAGTCTATTTCTGAAGGGTTTCAGAAACACTTAATTAGGCATCTTTTTTGAGGGATTTTGTGGACAAGGAGATAGCTCTGCTGTATTATTTCTGGACTGAATTTAGGCCCAACTGAAGTAAATGAAATGCTGCCTGGCTTCTGTGGGATTATATTTCTGATTTTAGTTTCTAGCATGGTCTGGGACTGTCTGAGTTTTCAGTCATCTGTGATAATGGTGAAAGTGGTATCCTGCCAAAATAAATGCTGAATGACACTTCTTCCTGTAATAAGGATTATAAGAAGCATAGAAATAGGACTAACATGGTACAGAAGAAGGAAGGTGCATCTTGTGTTTTCTAGGACTATTTCTCTGCATGGCATTGCAGGAAAAACTCTTTGAGTCCCCAGTGATGCTTTATAAACACACACTGCCCAGCTTTTATTTTCTTTGTGGCCCAAGATTGTCAGCAGCAGGAGCTGAAGCTGAAATGCTTGCAATACCTTTAGGAGAGCTGTCAACTCGGCAGAAAGGTGCAGCCCTTGGTGGATGGATCACAGGCATGGAAGGTGTTCTTGCTGTTGCTGGCTCTTTGTGAAGGATGAACTTGACTTGAGTCCAGTTTTAGTTCACACATGGCTTGAGCAGAGCAAGAGCAGCACTGGCTGTATCTTGACACTGAGGTGTGCTGTGTTCTTTGCTAGTAGCAGTGTCCTGCTGTGCATCTCAGTTCAGCTCAGGTTGCTTCCTACTCCAGCACAGCTGCTAATTTAATTTGCATCAGTGTCCTGTAAAATGGATAATCCCAGCATATGTTATATTGCATTTTACTTTCTCCCTGTGGTTTTTTAAATGTTCTAATGATTTTTTTTTTTTTATATGCTGTACTTTTAAGGATTAAATAAAAGCAGCATCTCTCGGCACTATGTGTTCCTGGGAGCATTTGATTACCAAGATGATAGATTTCCTGACAGACACTGACATCCAAAAGCTTACTGATCACTGTTTTTTAATACATTTCTTCTCTTAATGTAAATCATTTGGGGCAAGCTGGCATATACCCACAGGCTTTCATGAGACTGGAGCAGAGCTACCGATTCATGATGTAAACCACTGAAAAGAGGTCTCACAGGATCATAGAATGGATAGGGTTGGAAAGGACCTTACGATCATCCAGTTCCAACTACCCTGCCGTGAGCAGGGACACCTCACACTAAACCATGTCACCCAAGGCTCTGTCTCAGATCATCTTCAGGTTTGAATTTATCTCTAAAAGAACCCAGGAGGGCATTCCTAAGCTGACAGCTCTAGGAGAAGGTGCATTAGTTCTCTGAACACTAAGGCAGTTGCTCATGGGCTGCATTTCCCCATGCTCCCAGTGGTACTCCTGGTCACTTTGCAATGCTGGTTAATGTTTTCTAGCCACAAAGTATAGGTGCCCCAGAAAATCTCATGTGTGTGTGTGCAAATATACTAGAAATCCTGGCAGCCACATCCAAGACAAGACCATGGAAGAGCAGAATAATGTTTGCATTAATATTTCCTGTTTTTTTTAATATTTATTATATTCCAAATGTTGAGCCTCACTCTGAGAAGTAAACATGGTAACTATTGTGGGTTGTTACAAATACCTCCTATTGATATATTAGGTATAAATTCTGGAGCTGCGCAATAGATAGAATTCATCCAGTGTTACAGGGTTTGGCTGCCATAGGAAGACCTCCTGTAGGAACTCTTGGAAATCCCATATGCCATAATTGCCTGCGAGGACAGATACTCCTTCTGGCTGGATGCTGGCTCAGATATGAATTGGAACATGCTGCATGCTGAAAGTGGAATCAGCGACAAGTCTTTCACAGTTCGTAACTGTGCACTTTGGCAAAGATAATCAGCAAGAATTTTGTTGGTGCCTGGCTGTGACAGTTGTGCATGCCCCAGTAAGCTACTGGAAAGATTTGTTATAAGCACAGAGAAACTTTCCTGAGCGCAGTTAAAATTAGATAAAATTAACAAGGTAGCTACTGTGATTACTGTTTTATTTGTAGAATCAGAGAATGACCCCTTTAGGCACTGGAAGCTCCTCTAAGATCTCCCTGGAGCATTCTGTCCAGGCTGAACAGCAATAATAAATATTTAAATAATGCTTAACTTTGCACAATGAGAGAGACATTGTCCTGAAGACATTATGGTCTAACTATTCCTTGTTAATTATAAATAGACTGGTATTAATTGTACACAAAATCAAAGGTTGCTTTTGGTGCAATATACGGTTATCATTGTTATATGGCTCAAGTGAGCAAAGTTATCAAATGAAGTTTTAATCTGCTTTTTGCAATGTTTGCTAGTTGCATGCCTTCTCTTTCTGTGACCAGTTTGAAGAGAATAAGAAAATGTTTTCTTTTTTGAATAGGGAGATAGAATTGCTCCGAACCAGAGTTCTGGATGCAAGGGTCTGATAAAAAGTTTAGTTTTTTGTCAGGAGTTTTAATTCAAGCTTCAACTCTTTATTTCCAGAACCATATACAAGGATACATGAGCTTCATGCGCATTCTCCACTGCATTCATACTGTGTCACCCTAGGGCTGCCAGTTCTGCTTCTCATGGTGACCTGTACAGTTCAGGACTAATGAGGTGCTGCTAAAATATTTCTTTTGTACAAGCAGGCAGCTTTTAGATAAAGAAAATTACTTCAGACAACATGCACTTTTGCTTTGCCTCTAAAGGGAGGATTGCATGGAACCAAGGAAACACTCAGATCCAAGAATGCTAGTTTTTAATAAATCTATCACAACACACAGCAAGTTTTCTTTTTACCTCTTGCATTATAGAGTTCTGTTTATTTCATAACACAAAGTTAAATAACTCTTGGTTTTCAGATGGATTGCTAGCATATGCTTTGTTTAAGCTTGAGAACCGTATGTTATTCTGCTAATGCTTACTGAACATTAATACATCGAAACAGAGATATTCCAGATTTATTAACATTACTCCTTCTTGAGCTGCTTGTACCCTTCTAATGTCCTTGATTTGCTGCTCTTCACAATTAATCTGTGATCTGTTTCCCTATGGAAAACAATTGAAACATTTCATAGCATCTTTTAACATTGTTTTATGTTCCTTCGAAAGGTTGGAATCAGCTAATGGTGAAAAATTTGAGGGGAAAAAATATGTAAAATATAAACAAACTGAACTTTCTTATCCAATTTTGCAGCTGCATTCATTTGATAAATGCTCCTGTACAGAATGTAGTTTCTCCTAAAAATTGTCTTAACCCCTTTTGAGAAGTTGCAGAAGCCTGGCTCCTTTAGATCAGGCAGAG
The DNA here is from genome assembly GCA_032466535.1 of Forpus xanthops. NCBI lineage: Eukaryota > Metazoa > Chordata > Aves > Psittaciformes > Psittacidae > Forpus > Forpus xanthops. The sequence continues at coordinate 7,645 of JASSUY010030394.1, read as the reverse complement.
GTTGGTCTTGATGATTGCAGCAAATAAATAATATGCTGATTTGTGTAGTTTATATTGTTGCATATAAATAATGACAATGAAAACCTCTTATGTTAGGTATTCAAAGGAAGCAAAGATGAAAACCTTTATGTATTCTTTTTAGCACCTTGAAAAACCTATTTTCCCTTTCTGAAGGAAACATGGAGTTGCTTGGATTTTTTGTGGACTCTGAGGCACAATGGAAGACCTGGGTTCAGTTCCTTGCTGTCTCTTCCACACTTCCAGATTACAAGTGGGGGATATACAGCACCCTTTGGTGACAAGAAATGCTTAGACAAAGGAATGCTTAGTTCTTTGTGACTGTGAGTATGTTGCAAGCTAAAACTTTAGAGAGGACATGCATGGAGTCCTGTTTGCTCAGCCCCATGTAGTGCTGAGATGCTGGACCCGTTCCAATGTTTAAACAGTTTTTACTGGAGCACATGACTCATGCCATTGGTTCCAGTGAAGTTAAAAGCACGTGTCTTATTAGTTGCCTGGATTGGGGCCAGCATTCAATCTTTTGCTGGATGGAGCCCTAAACAAACGATCTAGTATCAGAGGAAAAAGCATTTGCCCATGTGGACATGATTTGGCTCTTTCTGTGGCACTGGCTTGTTGTTTTCTAAGTTGTGTTGGCAATGGTTAGTCTTCAAAATGCTAACCATTTCTTGCCTGTTGTGTTAAAATTGACTGCTGTCCCATTGTTCTGGCTAAAAAAGGATGGGTCTAAATTGCTCCTGGTGTCTGTGATGCTCTGCTCTCACAGATACAAAACACTATAGTCTGTTTGAATTCACTGTGCTTACCTGTTCATGATCTTACAAAGTGCTCAGAAATTTTCTTAGATCTGAGCTAGCGGTAGTCATACGTTTCATTCAAAGGGTAACTTTTTGTCGTGGTTTAAGCCACTATAACTCACACAGTTTGCTCGCTCACTCCCCCCTCTTTCTTCCCCCAGCTCCCGGGAGGATGGGGAGGAGAATTGAAAGAATGCAACTCCCACAATTTGAGATAAGAACAGTTGAGTAACTAAGGCATAACACAAATAACTACTGCTACCACCAGTAATAATAATGGCAATAGAAATACAAGGAAAGAGAATACAACTGCTCACCCCATGGTACCTAGCATGAACCAGCAGTGAACCACCCCCCCACCTTCCTGGTTCTCTGCCCTCTGTTTTTTACATCCTGGGCATGACATTCTGTGGCACGGAATACCTCTTTGGTCAGTTTGGATCAGGTGTCCTGTCTCTGCTTCCTCCCAGTTTCCCCTCCTCCCTGGCAGAGCATGAGGCTCAGAAAGTCCTTGGTCAGACAAAACATTCTAAGCAGTAGCTGAAAACATCGGTGCTATCAGCACTGTTCCCAGGCTGAAAGTCAAAACCGCAGCACTGCACTAGCTACCAAGAAGGAGAAAAATGACTGATACTGCTGAACCTAGGATATTCTTCACGCATATTTTTGCAGAACATGGTAAACAGTGATGCCACTTATAATATTTATTGTTTTAATGCAAAGTCTACAATGATGTATTAGATTTCCATCAGGAAAATTGAGAAAAAAAATAAAATTGCCTTTTTCTTTTTCTTCCATTAAAGGTATTATTTGAGAATTTTTTTATTTTTTTTTTTAATGAGGACTTTCTGTAAGTAATTTCAGGTGCATATATCCATAAGGAAAGATAACAAAATAAGCATTTGAATTTATAAGATTTGCAAATATGACTACTACATAAATATGAAACTTTTCAGAAATATGTCACTTAGGAGAATGCAATGAATTAGAGTTAAGAAAACAAACCAGGTAACTCGGTTCTGTAAGGTGATATTCCTGCGGTTATTCCAGAGGAGGGCCTATTTGGCAGGGCACTGATTTCCTTCCTTATCTCTATGTTATTGTTCTAAGAGCTGCAGAACACTTTCAATGACTTCTGAAGTTGCCTAGAAATTATGATAAGCACCATCTTGTAGTTTTAGCCTATTAAGGCTTCTACAGACTTCCATGAGAGTGACAATCTGGTTAACCCTGAAAAATTTTCCATTACAAAACATTGAGGTGAAAATCTTATGTAAGAACCACCTGATATTTATCATAATTCAGGCTGCCATTTTGTATATACACGCTAATCTTTAGATTCAATTATAATATAATTATAGTGCACATCTCTGATACTTTATTTGATTTTTCCCCTCTTTTTTAGTCTGCAGCTTCCAATGGATCAGAAGGATCTGGACAATGTGTACATGAAAAGGAGAACCAGACTCTCGAAAGTTATGTGGTGGATGTGAAGACAAAGGTATGGTCCATTCTTTAGTGATGGAAAATTGAATCTTTATTTAGTCAGGTTTTGCTGAAGACAAAATGTGTAGAATATATTGAATTTGAGCTCTTGAAGTAATTTTTTTGATGCCTAATGACTGCATGTACATTACCTTATCAAATAAGGCTTATGGCTGCAATTTGTTCTTACTTGCCCTGTGAATTTTATGCTGTCCTAGTCAGGCCTTACCTTTATTTTTATGTGAAGATGTTAATATCAGTGATGGTTCTTCAGGATTGCTGATTCAAGATGTTTTCGTACAGTGTATTTTTGAAGTGCAAGGTGTTGTACAGTTAGTAAGTTTTATTCAGAGTGTTTGCAGTCTCTTAGTGTGTGTTGTAGCTCATTTTTGGTCTGGAATCCGTATGAAAGAATACAAATGTCAGTGAAGTGATGATTTTTGTATGGGCAGTCTAATGATACATACCATAAAAGTATGCTGAATAATACATGAAGCAATATGAGTTCATGGCTGTGGCAAGGAGGTATGTTACACTTCTCTTTGTAACAGCCTGGCTGCTTGCAATGGTTGAGTTATAAGTGTTTCATTATAACATCTCCATTATTTTCATAAGTTCACAACTTGGCTGGAACAATTCTCCTGGGCTTAGATACAATTATATAGGCTTCCAGCCTTGAAGTCATTGTGTATTTTTTCTTTTGTAAGTGAAAGCAAATTATTATGCTTTCTTTTAAATTTAGCAAGCTAGAAACATGACGAAAAAAAGACAGATGTTAACTGAGTTGGCTTGCTTATGTGATAGCTTGTAGACTTTGGTGAAAGTTGTTTCTAACAGTGGAAATGTGCAGATAATTCTTCTGGTCTCAGGCTTTTCCATGGGCTTAGTTGACATTTCTAGGTTGATTTCTTTGTTCGTTAACTTGTCAAGATGGAATGAACTAATTATCTAGCATGGTTTGTCGAGTTTTTTGTGCTGCTGTGTTCCCAGCTGACAAGAAAAACTTTTGTACCATAGAGGACCATTACTTGAGGTGCTACTTGAGAGTTGAAATACAAAAGCATGTATACTCATTGAAATGTCTCTGTATTTGTGAAAGAAATTATTTCCTCAGATCAAGGAATTATCAAAAGCGTGATGTATATCCCAAATACATTGTATCCATGAGGATGTTGTAGAAATCATGGCATGAAGTGGATCTCAGCCCAATTTCGCAAGATCATTTCCAGTATGAGCGACTAATTGGACAAGCACCGTCTTCCCTACTTAGATGACCTCCTGGACTCAATATTTCTCCATCAGCAATTCTATGTACTATATTTTCATGCTGCAGCTCAAAGTCTACATGAGCGTAAACTCCAAAAATTGGCAATTCCATTACCAAACTCTAAGACACTCAGGGCTGTGAGTGGTACTTTTTCAGTTCCCTGTAGCAGGGGAGAGCAGACAGTAGATGTTTCGTTTTCATTTTCTGGAAGTTGTGGTTTAGTGGCTCAGTTTATCTGAAAGAGCAATTTTGTTTGATTTCTTTTTCAAGTGACTGTGCTTGAGTGTCAGTGGCACACTGCTATGAGAGTGACACATAGCTATTTAGGACTGACTACATGTTTAAACGTATGCACCAGAGCTTTTCAGTTCCTGACGATCAATTGATTGTTAGATTTACTTCCCCAGGCTCAAGAATTTAAATGAACTCTTCATTCACCATGGATCTTGATAGCTGAGAGCCACTTTAGGACATATTGCCCTTGAGTACCATGTGTTTTTATCGCAGAGTATCCCAGCCCTCATAAAACCAGTGGAGCATTTGTAACTGAAGCACTTCCGCTTCATGCTGAATAAGGGATTTGTGGGAAGCAAGAGAAAACAATTACGGCTTTAATAATAAGACATTAGGCATTAGTTTTCAGTTGATGAAGGCTGCAGAGCTTTAAAAGGCTAGCTTATTCAAGGCCCTTCAGAGCTGTGGAATGGCTCAAACTTTCCCCATCCTGTGCTTCACACCCTGTGAGTACGAATGTGCATCTCCTACAACCCTACAAACCATACTCTGTACCCAGCTTGCCTCACTGTCTTCTCATAAGCTACTAGGCTTATGAGCTTGTGGGAATGAGACTACTAGAGAGGTTGCAGTACCTCCATCTTTGGATATTTTCAAGTCCAGACTAGATAACAGCCTGAATAACCTGATCAGACCTCACTGCTGACCTTACTTTGAGGAGGATGTTGGAATGAAGACCTTCTCAGGTCCTTTCCATTGTCACTTCTGTGATCTATTGATTACACTGACTCCTGGAGAGGAAGAGAGGCAGCCACCCTGCTGTCTCATTGCACACTTGGAGTCAAGTGACTTTCGACACAACTGGATGCAAAGGTGTTACAGCCGGGTTGCAAACAGGATCAGCAAAGTGCAGTTTGTCTATTAAAGCCCCAAAACTTTTAGCCAAGCACTGGGGCTAAAGTGGTGCGAGCTCCCACATACTGAATTAAAGGTTGGTGGTAAGCTGGGCATGTAATTGAGGCAGGAAGAAAAGGGATCCCCTCCACAGTTGGGAAGCAGAAAAAAAAAGCTTTTCCTATGGCTGTTGAGCTTGGGACTACTATGGGCACTTGGGTGCAGAGTCCTCTTGATGGAGGAGTGGGCGCCCTGTTCAGCTTGCACTTCTCTGCATACAGTTTACCATCTATCTGCAGAGCTCAGGCTGAGGAGGTCTGTGCTTCCCTACAGTAAGAAAATTGCCTTTTTGTTTTTGTTGGGAAAGTTACCAGCCAGAGGAACTGGTCAGGACTCCAACATTGATTGTGCTAAATAGCAATGAAATTTGCCTTCTCCCACAGGAGAAGGGGGAATGATTCTTGTTACAGCTTCATCCTGTGATTCTCATGGGCCTGAGGCCAGTTGCAGTCCTGCTGCTGTCAGAGCTGCTGCAGTCAAGAGGGGCAGAATTGTTAATTTGTTGATCTTTAAATTAACACCAGCACTCACAGGCTTCTGGTTCTACCTGGGAACTGCATTAAAATTCTTAGTGACTAAGGTATATAGAACTTCTTGCCACCTGAAATTTGTATTAACTACTCTTCCTGGCTGAAGCAGGATTTGTGCTGACATTTCATCTCTAATATAGCTCCTAACTACATATTCAGGATCTGCAAGATTAGGAGTAGCACAAACAGTAGAGAGATTGTCTCAAGAGGTTTTCCTTTCAAGTATATAATTACTCAGATAAGTTCTGTCCCAGTGTTAACCTACTAACTCATCAGTTATGATGCACAGCAACATGGTGGGACCTGAGCTCAAGAAGTGTAAATGAGCTTTCACTGAAAAGATAAAAGTTAATGACTACGTCAGTTGCCCTCTTGGAAGAGAAGTAATGTTGTGTAATGTAGGGCCTGAAAAAAAAGTATGAGCAGTCAGTAGAGAGTTTGTGGGTCAGGGTTAAAGGAAGAAGAGCGATGGGAGACATTATTGTGAGGATCTGTTTCAGACCACCTGACCAAGACGACTCGGTGGATGAAACACTTTATAGACATAGGAATAGCCTCACGCTTGCAGGCCCTTGTTCTCATGGGGGACTTCAACCACCCTGATATCTGTTGGAGGGACAGTACAGGCCGGCGCAAGCAGTTCAGGAGGTTCTTCAACTGTGTGGAATACAACTTCCTTCTGCAAGTAATAGAGGAGCTGACAATGAGAGGTGCCATGCTTGCCCTCATCCTCACCAACAGGGAAGGGTTGGTTGGAAATGTGACACTCCAGGGCAGCCTGGGTTGCAGTGATCATGAGATGGTCAAATTTGGGATCCTCAGAACAGTGAGAAGGGCATGCAGCAAGCTCACTGCACTGGACTTCAAGAGAGCAGACTTTGGCCTCTTCAGGAACCTGCTCAGTAAGATTCCATGGGATATAGTCCTAGAGGGCAGGGGGGCCCAAGACTGTTGGTTGATATTCAAGGATCACCTGCTGCAAGCTCAGGAGCGATACATCCCTACTAGAAGGAAGTACTGCAGGAAGGCCAGGAGACCTCCTTGGATGGACAAGGAGCTGCTGAGGAAAATTCAAAGGAAAAAAGAGGCTTATAAAAGGTGGAAGCAAGGACAGGTGGCCTGGGAAGAATACAGGGATGTTGTGTGGGAAGCTAGGGACCAGGTTAGGAAAGCTAAGGCTCAGTTAGAATTAAACTTGGCTAGGGATAACAAGAAGGGATTCTATAGGTATGTAGCAAATAAAAGACAGACTAGGGACAATGTGGGCCCTCTTCAGAATCTATCGGGAGAACTGGCTACCCTGGATTTGGAGGAGGCTGAGGTTGTTAATGACTTTTTTTGCCTCGGTCTTCATTGGAAACTGGTCTGACTGCACCACCCAAGTCTTGGACGGCAGATGCAGGGACAGTGAGAATGAAGACCTTGGGCTCACTGTAGGAGAGGATCTGGTTCAAGACCATCTTAGGAACCTGAACGTGCACAAGTCCATGAGACCTGATGAAATCCATTTGCGGGTCCTGAAGGATCTGGCAAATGAAGTTGTTAAGCCACCATCCATATTTGAAAAATCATGGCAGTCAGGTGAAGTTCTTGATGATTAGAAAATAGGAAATATAACCCCCATTTTAAAGAAGGGGAAAATGGATGTGCAGAGAAACTACAGACCAGTCAGCCTCACCTCTGTACCTGGCAAAATCTTGGAGCAGATTGTCCTGGAAGGCATACTGAGGCACATGAAAAACAGCAAGGTGCTTGGTGACAGCCAGCATGGCTTCACTAGGGGAAATCCTGCCTGACCAATCTCACGGCCTTCTTTGATGGGGCTACGGAACTGATGGACAGGGGCAGAGCAGCTGATGCCATCTACCTGGACTTGTGCAAAGCGTTTGACACTGTCTCACATGACATCCTTGTCTCTAATTTGGAGAGTCATCAATTTGATAGGTGGATCACTTGGTGGATAAAGAGCTGGCTGGATGGCTGCACACAAAGAGTTGTGCTCAATGGTTTAATGTCCAGCTGGAGACCCGTAACGAGTGGTGTTCCTCAGGGATCGGTGTTGGGACTGGTCTTGTTCAACATCTTTGTCAGTGACATGGACAGGGGGATTGAGTGTGCCCTCAGCAAGTTTGCTGATGAAACCAAGCTCTGTGGCTCAGTTGATACGTTGGAGGGAAGGAATGCCATCCAGAGAGACCTTGACACGCTTGTGAGGTGGGCTGATGTCAACCTGATGAAGTTTAACCATGACAAATGCAAGGTCCTATGCCTGGGTCAGAACAATCCCAGGCACAGCTACAGGTTGGGCAGAGATGTGATTCAGAGGAGCCCTGCAGAGAAGCACTTGAGGTTGTTGG
>JASSUY010030392.1:0-16048 GCA_032466535.1 Forpus xanthops | reverse complement strand
ATCACACAGATTCTGTGAACAATCCACGTTTGGTATCTCTCCTGCTTTAGTCTCAAATACATAATGTAGCACTCTTTCAGCCTCGAGCAGTAATCCTGAAGAAGGTTTGAAAGACAAATTATCAAAACTACTCCTCCACACACAGATCACCCACAAAGTTACTTTAAATATTAACCTTTTTATATATATAAACATACATGAAAGTACATTATGCAATATATATTAATATATATAAACATTATATAATATAGATCATACATATATCAATATTTTAGCTTGTTAGATGTAGAACAGAAAAGTCATATGATTGGAGAAAAAAAAGTTAGAATCTTACTGGTAACCCAAGTGACTTCTCTTTCAATCGTGTATTATGGATGTGTCATAAAATGCTTAATGTCATGCAAGGTGCGGTAGTTTATTAAATGGTGTCACTATTAACTAGCTCATTAGATAACAACAAAAGAATTTGTGTAAATATGAATTGAACCTTGTTCATTTCATACCATTGAGTGGAAAAAACAGCATCCAAGCTAAATAAATAAATACATAAACAAACATTTTTTTTCTTGCTGCCAGCAAGAAAATATTATTGGAAGCTTCCATGCTTGTGGCAAATTGCATCAGACATCATTAATTTGGACAGTTCTGCATAATTTGACATGCATTTCTAGCTGGGGTTTGTTTTCTGTGTGCATTTTGAGAAGTGTATCACAGTACAAGTACTTCAAAACAAACAGTTCAGGAAGCCGTCACAGAGAGAGGCAGAGCAGGAAGGTATGTGGGTTAACAACCACTTCACACAGAAGTCAGGTAAGCAGAATGTCAAAATAGATACAAATATTTCCAGAGCAATAACAAACATACACACAGAAAAGTCCTTCTGATTTGGAAACCTGAGGGTAAAAGCCCAAGTTATATCATTCATTCTGTGTCTTTTAGGGTTTTTATTTTGTGACTGCACTATGCTTATTTGTGAAGAAATGTAAAAAAGAACAGATGATACTGAGGACTGTACATATTAAAAATTGTCTGGACTGAGGATACTTCACTGAACCCAGCAGATTTTATAAACGTAACTCAGAAGCAATAGTAAAGGAGTGGCCAACGGGCAACCCTTACGGTACTTGTATCTTCCTCACTGCGCATCTTCACCCCAGCTTGGCACCCTCAGGGATGGGTGCAGATCTCAGGCTGCTCTGCTAGGCAATCTGCACCTCTCTGTGGGAGGAGACTGAACTAACACAGGCTGCTGAGGGCAGTATCACAGCATTATTCTGAAGCCTGTGCAACTTTTATACTGCTATTATTCTCTTCTGCTCTATTGCTAGTATCTTCTGCTATTGTTTCTCAATGCTGAGCAAATTATCCCCTCCATCTGACTAACAAGATCGTGTCGGTCTTAGCAATTGGAAGGTTTGGGAAGGTAGCCTGAAGCCTTCCTAAAGTCCTCCTTTTACTCCAAAGAACTGCAGTACCTGTTTTGAGTACCATGGTATTGTAACTGTGTTCCAGCTGCGACTGTAATTCATTAAGAACAGTACTTCCCAGACTCATACATATCACTACCCTCAATGCAGAAGAAAGATGACAACATACTAACTTCAGGGCTACGCTGGAACAAAATGCATAATCACCCTTCTAAATTCAAATGTCTGTGAACTGCATCTGCTTAATATAAAACACCTAGTAATTAAGATGATGAAAATTCATTGTAAAGATAGAATGCATTCATTCACCTTTATAAAGGGAAAGCTTTTCTTTCCATATATTTTTTCCAGAGATCTGTTCATATTCTCAAGTCAGTCTATTTTTGGAAGGGCCTGCTGAAATGTTTCAGGACAGAACATATAATACCCTCTAAGGTTGCCTTCAGCATTCAACTGTGGATGAACTGGCAGGAGGTTCAGTAACACAGTGCTAGATAATGGGTTGCTGTGGCAACAGCTCTGCCGGCTGCCAAATTTTGGAGCTCAAGTTTAAAAGCTGATCTCAAACCAAGGTCTCTTCCAAAAGCTCTCTAAGCTCTTATTAAAGAAAAAGCAAACACACAACCATATTCCTCTCAAAAAAGTCCATCCCACGTAAAGGTGGGATGTCCTTTCTCGGCCGTTTACATCCAGTGCTATTTCTTTAGCCCTTCTGGCTTTAGTATTGACTTTCTTAAATTAAAAAGCTTTCTTTCACTATGAATTTGCTTGACTTAAAATCAAGCATGCAATATTTATATACTTCTATTTAAGCATGTAGAAGATATGAATCCTATCTCTTAGGCAAGCTGCAGATTTTAAAAGGCAGTTCATTTACTGCCACATTTCAAAGCACCTTTATCCACTGCCCTGTGTGTTTACTGGTGAACCGTAGCAGAACTCCAAACAGGAATTTTGAAGTGACAGATTTTTCAGTTTCCTGGAAGTTCTGAAAAAGCAGTAGAAATGGATTGTTGAATTTTATGGAATTTGGGGGAGGTTGCGTTTGTGAAAAAACTCTAGACCTATCAAGCAGGCTTCATTAATACAGAAGGTAAGGCAGTAATGAGTTATAATAGGGCTTGAATGCATTCACAAACTGTAGTGATGGCACAACTCTATTATATTCCAACTGTTAAAGCACTTGAATTGGGGTTTGCATCTCCCAGCTCTAAGTCCTCAAACAGATAATATATATTTAAACTGCATCGCAGTGAAAAAAACTCCAACAACCTGTGAGAACTCAAAAACCCAAGCCACAGAAAGGATGACAAGATATACAGTACATTAGGGCTTGGGTTTTTTTCTTAAGAATGTTGATCTCTTTTCTCTTGGTCTTCAAAAAAGGCCCAAACTTGGAATCAGCTAAAAATAAGAGATGTAGCTTAACTATCATTGGCACTTCAGATAAGAAAGATCTTCATCATCTTCAAAATCTCTCTCAATGATGTATATACCTACGGATTTTCTCAAACTGTTCACTCTCAAGTAAATGCAATAATCCTTACATCAACTGGCAAGGTATCAGCAGCCCAGGATTTCAGTACACACAGTCATCCCTGCATATCTTGCTCTTTTATGCTAGAAATAAAATGCCTGTATAGCACCTTTGCACTGTTCAGCAGTTGGAGAATCTTGTACGGTGGACCCGTATCATGTCTTTGTTGTGGTAAGTACAGAAGACGGGTTATGTTCTCTAAAAAAAGGAGTATAATTCAAAATGAATGTAATGATGGTCTGCAAAAAGAGTGCTCTGCTTCATCCAGAAGGCTTCCCAAAAGCAAACATTCACAGATTCAGAATCCAGCATTTGCTGTTGCTTAAATTTCTCTTTCAGAACTTTAAGGTTCTGTATCACTAGAATGCCTCTCTCCAGATAACATCACTATACCAAAGTCATTTAATGCACTACAAATAAATTTAATTTAATCACAATATGAATGAAAAGATCCTACAAAGCACAAGGATGTTGCCTTAAACAATTTTATGTTGTGGTATATAAAGTTTTTTTCCAGATGTTTTAGATCACTTGGATCTGTTTGCTGCAAAAGCAATGTAATGGGGACAAAACCAATAAAGCACAACAAGTCTGGCTGATTCATGCATAAAATATAAATCACAGAATCACAGAATACTGGGTTGGAAGGGACCTCAAAGATCATCTGGTCCAACCTTTCTTTGCAAAACCATAGCAACCTGTCCAGTTGAATCTATGTGTCCAATGCTGGGGAGTCTACCACTTCCGTGGGGAGATTATTCCAACGGCTGACTGTTCTCATTGTGAAAAGTTTTCTCTGCATCCAATAGGAATCTCCCTAGGAGTAACTTGTGCCCACTGCCCCTCATCCTTTCCGTGTGAGTCCTTGCAAAAAGGAAGTCTCCATGTTCTTTGTAGCCACCCTTAAAATACTGGGACATGGTGATCAGGTCTCCCTTGAACCTTCTTTTCTCCAGGCTGAACAAGCCCAGCTCTCTCAGCCTTCCCTCACATGGTTCCCAAGTTTTTGGATCATCTCTGTGGCCCTTCTCTGGACCCTCTTCAGCTTGTCCATAGCTTTTTGGCATAACGGGGACCAAAACTGAACACAAAACTCACTTGATCACCTTACATACTACATTCATGGTACATTCACAAGGTCTCAACATCTCTGATCTGGGAAGGTTGGGTAGGATGTTGTGTTGGTCCAAGGTGTGCCACTGCTTGCAGTTACCCATCTTGGACATCACCAGCTGAGGTGTCCAGGCATCCCCCAACATTCATTTCTGCCTACCTTCCTCATGTCCAGGACTTGCTTCACTTCCCGTGTATTTCCTCCAGTTGTGATCTTCATCTTCTTTCTAAACCTCCTCCTCTGGTCCAAGACCATTTCTTTCTAGGATCACATCTTTTCAGCCTTCTTTCTAGGATCACATCTTTTCAGCCTTCTTTCTGGGTCCCCAAACTTCCTATTTGCTAATCAAAACAGTCTATGTGCAAAAGGACAAGTCATCAGCCTGATAATTGATGGCTCAATGTCATCTCTATTAACTGGAAGACAGCATGTGCCACTTCTGTTGAACCCAAGTGCTCACAAAACCTACAGCCAGCCTGTACCTATTGCTGAGAGGAAACAGCAGGAATTTATGTCTGACAGTTCAAAAGTTCAGATTGCCTCTCAGAATATTTTTAAAGAAGTATGCTGGTAAAAATTCTAGGTGCTTTATTATACAAATAACATTGACAAAAAGTTTGCATTTTTCTAAAGCAAACTGGATATCATTTATCAGCTATACAAAAAATATTTGAAACTACTTAAACCATAAAGCTCCCTTATTCTCTGTTGTGCTATGCTTTACGCAGCGGTCTTATTTGTACTTCCTACAATTATACCTCTGCACATCTGCAAATGTGTTTATTGTTAACACAGCAACGAATTTGAATCTTTAGAGGAAAGTTCAAGGATAACGTTACACACACACAAGCAATACAAAAGAAGACTTTTTTAAGACTCAGAGTATTTCCTCTGCAGTAATTTTAAGAAATTATCTTGTCTTTAATACCTGAGTAAAGATCTAGATAAACTCTGTGAAAATGTACATGCAAACTCTGACATAGTGGTATCCACAAGTTTCACTGGTTCCTGCAAGGTTTTGAGTATGTAAGAGCTTTATAGATTCAGATCAGAGAAGAAATTACTTAAAACCACCCAGAATATATACTGAAGTTCAAGGAAAAAAGTTCCTGTAGTGCCATTTTAAAAATCAATTCCAGAAAAGAGATCAGTAGAAATTTTAGCACTTTCATTCACAGCTGTTCAGCCCGAAATAAACTCCATCTTATCCCATAACAGAACTAAAACTGCTATTTTAGAAAACTCTCTCATTACTGATGTAATCAGCTGCCAATGTCTCACTGACATTGTATATCCATGATTCCACCCTTTTCTTTTTTTTTTTTTTACATATACACATAAATTATATACAGTTTATTAGTACTGCAGAAAGGCACCATTGCCAAAGGAAACAAATACCTTCTAGCTTTGGAGATGCTGTTACAAGTTTAACAAGAAAGCACAAAATTACTTTCACGGTCCTGATCGTAATGCAGTGAAAATACATCTCAGAACCACTACAGCTATCCTTAATGTAGCAAATTATCTACCTGAATCATTTGAATAGTTGACGAAAACACACAAAACTTTAAAGTTTTGCTCTTTCACAGCTAAAACTGACTTTAAATCAGGGTGCTCATGGAATTATGTTTCTTGTTAGCAGAAGCCATCTATGGAAGCCCATGTACAGCCTGACAAGCTTGCATGAGATCCTTCCATTTGACTACAAAATGACTGAATGTGTGGTTTTGGTTTTTGTTGTGTTTTTTGATGGATTTTTTTAATAAGGGGAAATATTCACCCAGATGAATTTATTTGCAACAAGTTTTTCTGAAATGTAAGAGTGCATTAGGCAAATATACACCAAAGAAAAGCTATGTACATTTCTTTGAGCACGTTATTTTTAAAGTAAAAGTTAAGTAGCTTAACAGTTTCACTGGTCTGCTCTGGTCCATTGCACTGGACTAGTAAATCAGTTTTCCAGTAAATTAAACATCCTCTGCCCCAAAACCCTTCCCCAATGCCAAAGCATACTGATAAGACAGAAATATTGCATTACTTATTTTTGAGATTTTCATTTGTTCAGGGTGCATTCTGGCTAGGTATTGGTTATCCAGTGACAAAGAACGGAGAAGGAATAGTTTTGGCAGGTAAATGTGGAGTGGGAGCACAGACACTTTTTGGCATAGTCAATATGTTACTGTCTCAAAGTACTTTCTTCCTGTATGACACATACAGATATGGAAAATGGTCAGGCCAAATTAATATTTGAGGCACTCTGCTCTCTGGTCCCTGCTTCAATGAGAGAAGAGTCATGGAGAGCACCAAGGTAATTTATATACTGGAAAGACAATAGCATATTACTTTCTAAGAAATTATTAAAAGATACCTGAAGCAGTTCTTAAGGCCTTAGCCTAAGATACTGAAAGAATACCTAGTACATATCAACACTGCAGACTAATACTGAGACATTTTTTGTCAGAAAAATCCTTTTTTTATTAATAGATTGGTTTCATTAGGAACTATTTCTTATCTTTAGCTGCACAAACTCACAGACCTGATTTAGTACCTGTACAAGGAGAAAATTAAGAAATGGATATCCACCCCAAATTCTTAAAAATTACAGAAAATATTGGAAGAATTCTGTTACCTTTATTTTTATGGCTGATAAAATAAAGCAAAACATAGTCTATAGTTGTTGACTATCTTTGAAGCTTGTTTCTCTCCACTCAAAAAGGTTTTCACAACCATAAGTAATTAGCACTATACCATAAACTAGCCAAGAGAGCAAGGAGGCTTACAGTTTTGTAGCACAGGTTCGGTAGCACAAACAACTACGTAAAACTATGTACTCCTGACATTTTAAATTACTTTACAACATCTGCAAACTGACAGTCCATACCATGTAATTAAGAAGTAAGAGATGTCTGGCAAGATTTATGGATTGGGAGAACCTACTGAAACCTAATAGGTTTTTGACAGGACTGAAAAAGAATGGACAAGACTTAATGACTATGCCAGTGGACCATATCATTTCCTGACTAAGGACTTTTTAAAAGTTCTTATATTATCTTTATTTGCTTTAAAAACAAGCAATTCAGGAGGCTGTCTCAAGCTCAAAATAGAACTATTTATATGAGTTAGGCTATTAATGAAACTGTGGACTACATAAAACAACACAAGAATTGCCACATGGCTGTGTTCATATTCCTTTGCTAAATTGAATATGTGGGAAATGTGCATTCAGCCTAGGGGTAAGTAATAGGGGAAAAGTATCAAAGCCAGCTTTCTGGAAAATCAGGAAGATAGAGTAAATAAATAATCAACTGCTCTGGGCTTAAAAGAATTAGGAAAGGCTTGAATCATGCTATGGATTTCAGCACTGAATTCTTTGCAAGAATGACAACTGTGAAAATGCACAAAAGAAAAAGCTAGCCTGTTGATAGAAAATACTACTTTAGTACTGTCTCTGTTACAGGGAAATGGATGATCTATTTCAATTACTTTAAAGTTTGCTAAAGAGAACACAATGTAAGCACAATTTTGCACTGACCTGAACTAGATGCCTGAGATCCTCCCATCTCAGATAATCCCATTAAAAAAATAATATCGCAGCTCTGATCCATTTTACACCATTTTACACTGTTGACAGAATATTTTAAACAGGTTTTAACAAAGAATGCGATATTTCTTGTTTCCTTTTTATGAACATGGGTTTTTTTTTTAATCTTTGGGCTGAAATAGTTTCAAATCTGTGTCTCACAGCCCCACTGGCAGGGCCCTTGCAGCATTTCTACCATGCCTTGTTCCCAACTAGGCAGAGCTCTTTTGCATGGTGATGGCTTCAGGTGCCACACAAACCTTGTCCAGTGGTTTGAAGTCTCTGAATTCATTCACTCAAACCCACATCCCTCCTCCAGAGAGACTCAACTGGGATATGGCCTGCACTGGGTGTTATCTGCTAATTCCCAAAACGTGGGCTGAGCCAACTATCAGAAGCAGTTGATGAACACTAATTAAAATTTATAAAGACCAAGACAAGCCTATTAGTTGTGTAACATTCTCTCTTTTCTTTTATATTTTGCTGCCATATATCAGTATCATACGTGAATAATGTCTCCAAACAGGTCCGCGGACATCTATAAAAAGGGTGACACAAGATCCTTAAGGATCGTAACCAAGTAAAACTATTTTGTTCCTACATGCTGAGAATTCAACTACTGTATTTGTAGTAAATATACACTTCTTTGCCCTGCTCAAATACAACCAGGCAATGAGCTTGCAGCTTGGTATTCAGGAGGCAACCTCTCCTAAAACAAAGCCTTTACAGAAGTTCTACGAACGCATAGCTAAGGATGCAACTCTTCTGTGCTTTATCTCTCAGTCTGACTTGTGCATCTAGCTTAAAGAGTTAGCTACATGCTGGCAATGCCTGATGCTTGGTACAGACACATGTTCTTGAAAGACTGGAGGAGCCTCTTTCCCTCGCTCCCTGTGGTGAGGGAGCGTGTCCATTACATACCTCCTGCAATGAAGGGCAAACGCCCAACAGACCTGCTGCACCCTGACCACATTTGGACTCCTGATAGGGAATGCTCTTTACAGAGTCTAAAATCCTTCCCAGTTGTCTGTGTGCCTCTGAACAACTCCTGTAACAGGGGCCCACTCTAACCCAAACGCTGCAGTCACTTCTCCATGGGGTTACTGCACAGCAGGGCCTTCTGTCCAGCCCTGCTTTGTGCTCCAACTAATGTAGTTATTTCAGGCACTGAAACAACCTGTATTATCCCTTTCACCCTCCCCACCAGGTTTCACCTTTTGTCCTTGCCTCGGCTCCCTCAGAGCTCCCACCTTCCCCAGCACTTCAAGTCTTGCAGGGCCATGGAGTGCCATGGAGCAGCCTGTCGCCTCAGGGCCGCCCTTGCCCAGCCTGGCAGGCCAGGGTTCCTCAGCAGCTTTGGCTCTCTCAAGCAGACTGAAAACATGTGGACAAGTGGTTCCTAACCCTGCTCTTGTCCTGTCAGCTGTTCCAGGCTGCAGGGGCATGGCAGGCTCTAGCAGCAGGGCCTCAAAGTGTTGAGGGGTCGGAAGAATTGGTTAATGTTGAACTCAGGCATGTAATAAAACCTGAAAGGGCGAACATGGAGTCATGCTAAAGAACTGGCCTAGCGAGAGTAGGTCAATAGAGATCAAAGGATCTTACCAAGAGGGAACCAGAAAGTATCAGGAAGCTGCAGTTCTTCCTGAAGGATGCCTCAGAGAGGCATTGTTTTGACTTTATACTTTCCCTGCTGAAGGAGAAGGAAAAATATTGTCCCAGATATTTTCAACACATTATTAAGTGCAGAATGTGTGCAACGTACATGAAGTACAACCCCACATTTAGGAATTACAGATTATCAGAGAATTATAATTCTTCTGTACTCTCAAATGAATTAGTTCAATTAGTCATAGATTCATTTAGTTTGGAAAAGATCCTTAAAGTCCTCGAGTAGAACCATTAAGTCGAAGAATCTGTGCCAAAAACAATAGATCAGGATTTTAAATATCAAATGCTGGACTGGATAAGCAAATATATTATTGCCATCTATACAAAGCTCGGCTATATATCCTTAGTTATATATCTTTAAGTACTTTAACAATCTTTATGTAGCTGAAAATAACATTGGGGGATCTGCCATCACACAACATATACAAGGAAAAGGCTAGAAGTGTAACACATTTAAAATAGCTGTCTGAAATAAACTACTTAGCAAGATGGTGGTGGTGGTGGGGAAACTCATTTGTTTCTGAAGGAAGGGAGGGATGTTCAGAATGCAGAGATGATATGCAACATTCTATCAGATCATTAAGAGGTAACCATCAGACTGCATGAATAGCTGTTGCTATTAAGAAAGATAAAGATACAATCTTTGTTATGAAAAGGATCTCTTTTTTTGGCTTTTTGAACAAAAATTTGTGTTTAGTGTAATAGATACATTAATATAAGTTAATCAATATAGACTGTATGCACTTACAATCCTAAAGGCAAATTAAAAAATCTCTGTACAAATGAGTTTATTTTTCTCCATTCTCAGATGTAAACTACTGCAAGAATGAGATTTACATGAGATGAACTTTATTCCAGGAATGCTGAAGATCTTAGATTCTCTCCAGTTCAGTGCTGACTGCAAGAATACTGCCAAAGAATTCAGAATGCACTCTGGTAATCAACTGGAACATTAGCAGTATCTTTGATTTTGCTTTTTTAAGCAAGGTTTCTTTCGCTAGGCCTTAATTGATATTCCTGGAATAAAAATAAACCAAAACAAACAAGGTAGAATTAACAAATTTCTTCAACATTTAATGCTTAGTACAAATGTATTATAAGGATATAATTATATGCAAAGCCTAAAAAGTATAAGAAAACTGAAAAATACTCGTATATAAAGTTTTGTGCAGCGTTAATAAAAATATTGGCAATAAGAAGATATTTAAGTTAAAGAATTCTCCACTTCAGAGCTAGGGAAAAAGACAACTGATTTTTCAGGTTGTTGTGGAAAGAAGATAATTCTTATACTGGTGTAAAAAAACAGGCAGGGTAATTTTCACCTTTTAATTAAAGCTTCTTGGACTTTACCAAGCTTGTGAAAAGAATGGCATTAAAAATCTTAATATATAAATTATGTGAATCACTCAATGGTTTTCAGAATTTCTGTATTGTTTCCTTAAGAAGACAAAGTGTGTTATTTTCAAGGAGACTGCATGTCCTAGTAATACAGTAATGCCTTCCTATTATGTGAGAGGTCTTCAAGCCAGAATGGTTAGGTTATGTCAGGCAGAAAAACAATGAGATGCATTCCAGCATACAGTAAGCAATTTCAGAGGGGAAAAAAAAAATCTAAATAGATCAGCAAGAGTTATTAAGTGAGGAGAAGAAAATAGTTTTTCTTTTCCTACTGTTTTCAACCATAACATTTTCATTAACATGAAGTATAAAATTACGAAGTAAAGCAACCTCTAACAGTGATCTAGAGGCAATGACATGTCAAAGTCTTTTCTAAGCATTTCAATGATTAGCTGAATCTTGTCTTTCAAAGCAGTGGAATTTGGTAGGAATGATTTTTCCTGTAATCATGAATTCCACATTAACACCACCCCAATTATAGGCATTGTTCTTTAAAGTCAACTGTATTTTACATTAAAATGGTGCCAGCATCTAGTATTCCTAAATGTTCACCACATCAATTAAGTGTAAAGCCATCAGCTGATCACTAACCATCAGTAACTTAATATAGGAAGCTCAGTTAGCAAAATGCCAAACGCTGTTACTCCACTTGCATCAAGCAGCTTAAAATGTGTTTTAAAGCAAAGTAGAAGTACCTAATGACCCAAAGTTAAAACTTAGACCTCAAAATGATTCGATGCAGTCTTTTAAATTGTCATAATCAACCAAGAGCGTCTCCCATTTGTGATATATGCTCAACTATATTAGTTAAATATTACTTATTTAATTCAGCAGAACTTTATTTTGAGGTGTTCGCACTATGATTCAGTTAGTTACAAAAGAGCTCCCTTTGCTATAGAATTTCTATAGTTGCATGCAGTTGCATTTCAAAGTTTAAAGGGCTACCTCCTGTTGTCAACTCTCATCAGTGTACATCCATCCACCCATGATGGGTATTTCTGTTCTGCATCTATTTCTACAGTTCACCAATGGACCTTTCAGGAAATGGTGCTGAGATTGTCACAGAAGTACCAGAAATTCTTGCTACCTAACAAAGCACTATAGAATTGCTGTCTTCCAGGCATGCAGGACAGACTTTCTGCATCTCAC
The DNA here is from genome assembly GCA_032466535.1 of Forpus xanthops. NCBI lineage: Eukaryota > Metazoa > Chordata > Aves > Psittaciformes > Psittacidae > Forpus > Forpus xanthops. The sequence continues at coordinate 4,175 of JASSUY010030392.1, read as the reverse complement.
TCAAACACCTAAAACTGAGCTGGAAACTTAAAATGGAATTGAAGATTTTGTCTTGGGGACTGCTTGTCTACAGCTTTTAACACAGAAACTGTTACCCTTACAGAAAATCCTCTCACGTCATAGATATTTGAGATGACACAAGTCACAGCAAAATTCACATTCAAGATTGAGAGATATGGGACTGGGTCAAATAAGACTACTGATGAAGTTTCAGAAACATTTAAGACAGTGTCATCTACACTAAACCAAGAAATTATGTTCTCCACCACACCTCTGTCCTAGTCTGGATTTTTCAACCATTTTATGCTAAAGAATCAGATTAAATGTGTTGGGATTGTTCCTCCATTTCTCTTTCAGCAGGCTGTATTTCTCCCTTTGGGAATATGTCACTAATAGGTTTCCTCCATAACACTGCATTTTATGTTCAGTAACCTGTACTTTCCGGAGGTTTTGTGTTTTTCCTCCTTCCCTGAAATTTGTCAAGACTTGCAAATTTGATCACTATGTTGTTTAGAAACCTTTTATTATTAATAAATATATACAAAGATTAAAAAAAAAACCTATATTTTATTCAGTTCTCCAGTTTCTATTTTATGATTCATGTGTACAACAGCTATTTTCCCCAGAAAATACGAATACATTTACTCAAAAAATCTTACATGTTTAAGTACAGACACTGAGCATGTCTATTATAAAAACTGCAAACATGACAGAACCCAAATGCTTTGCATAAGAAGGGTAGGATTGAATGGCTTAAATGTGGTTTTGTGATTTTATATTCTGGGCTAGCACCACAGAGTAGAAATGCAGCCTCAAGGCATCTTGGAGGCTGACGACTGCTAGAGCTATGCTGAACAACAATAATATTGCAATGTGGATGTGAATGGCTTTTTGTCAAAGTAAAAATTGAGTTACTGTGTGCTTTTACAGGCGACATAACCGGAAGGATGGGTTTAGGATGCTGGGAGACAGTTTGCTGACAAGGATATTGGTTTTCACAGCATTTCTTTCAGATGAGCTTTGACTGCAAATCTTATAGTAATAGGATTTTAAAAGTATTCTGTCCCTTGTGTTCTTATGGCATCACAAAGGAGAGAACAAACATCTGTGAAAAATGGTAGGAAAACTCATGATAACTGGGAAAGAAACTGAAGTTAGGAAAAAGTTTGATGGATTATTATGCTACAAAACCCAGAAGTAATAGCCTCAAGCTTACTTGCCTTACTTAGAAAAAAAAATAGATTGCATGTTTCCCTGTGTTATTCTGAAGGTAAGCCAGATGGTAAACCAGAATGCCTGTTTTCCACACTTGCACATACAAGCCAGCTTGTGTGAATGAGTGTGTTTCCATGTTTGAATCAATACATGGACTGGGAGCTAGAGAAGACATTAAGGACAAAGACTTGAAGTGACTGCCTTAAACAACTCTTAGCACCTGCCTCAAGTCAGGCCACTTTTCCATGAATAAATCAAAGAGCTCTGTAACCTCTGATGTTAATGATTTGGAGGAGATGCATGGCCACTCTTGTAAGGATTTTTCATTGACAAAGTGCCTTTCATGAGGTTCAGAAGACATTTCTGGTACTAAAAACTTAATACATCTAAGTATTATTACATTCTACAATGCACAGAAATACAATTGCCTCAAGGGCCTCCCTCTCATGAAATTAAAGGCTGCACTTATTACTTTTTAAGAGACAAGGGACAAGAGTCACATTTTAAAACTTACCAGCAAAGACTGACCTTGGGTGCAAGTCCTTATTCTGTCAAGGCTTTGAGATAGCATATGATGCAGACCTATACTGACAAGTGTCAAATCTAAATACTAGGTTTTGTTGAGGGTATGCCAGATCCTTCCATACTCTTTAGTATCCAGTGATAATAATTAGTGGAGAACTAAGGGTTGTTATTATCAGTGAATAAGCAAAAAATTCAAATATTTTCTACATGAACATAACTATTCATGATCGGCAACTTCAACAGTTACACAATACATCTCTTCATATGCTAAGAATCAATGTGTGTTTTGATATAATAGTTATATACAGTAAGCGCAAGTTGCATCTATCTTCTACTACGTACTGAGTAAGTAGTGGTCATGTTTTACTCAGCAGTCATAAGGCCACATATGGAATACTGTCAAGCTTGCATACCCCTGAACTGATAAAGAAGTGAGTTCAGCAGAGGATCACCAAGATGGTTAGGGGCTAAAGCACTTGCCAAAAGAGTAAAGGCTAAGGGAACCCAGCTTGTTCAGTCTGGAGAAGAGACAGTTTGAGTAGCGTCCCAGGGCCAACAGGAAGGTTATCAAGAAGAACGAGCTATGCTCTTCACAGAGTCTGTCAGTAGTAGGAAAGATATCAGGAAGTGGGTATAAATTAAAACATGTGAGGTTCAGATCAGTTATGAGAAAGACATTTTTACAATTAGGAGAGTCAAGCTTTGGAACATGTTTCCAAGAAGTGTTCCGATATCTCTGTCCTAGAGGTTTTCAAGACAAAAGCAGATAAAACCTTGAGTAACCTACTCTGACCTTGTACTTGGCTCCTAAAGTCCCTTCCAACCAGAATTGTTCTATGATATGATAGCAGAAAAAAGTCAGGATGTGCTTTTCTGTGATACAACCTATTACAGACTTACAGAAAAACTATAAATATTGTTGTTTTGAGTATCTCCATTGCTCTCAACACCACATTTTCACAATCATGTTGTGTAGGTAATTGTTTTCCCTTTGATTCACATGGTTAGTGAAAGTTATATACCAATTCACATAGGAAGCAATGTAGATTTGATGGCATCTAATAAATCCTAATAATTCTTGCATTTACTTCAGTTTCTAGGTGTAATAACTGCTTTTGTAAATTAGAAAGACTACTATCAAAAGGGAGAATGCAATCTCTCAGTAAAATGGAATTAAAACATACAACAGTTTGTATTTCTGAACATATAGCCAAATTCCCAATTGCTTGGTTAGTATTTTTGTTCTGAGAAACAACATTTTACATGAGCAGTAATGAAGACAAACTGTATTTAGATCAGAGCTGCCTGCCTAGCGTTCAAGGTTATTGCAATAAAGGGACAAGTTCATTCATATGAACATCTTGACAATGACCTCTTCAGACTGGTTTTCTACAGAAAGCCTTAATTTACCTCAAACTCCATAGAAAAATCTTGCAGAAGATAATTAAGCATTAGTGAGAAGAGAATGAAAATTACTTGTTCTCAAGCACTTGAACTAGCTGTATAGTTCAAGAATAAGCAACAAAGCTCCACATAAAATAATTACAAAAGCCAAAACAAAACCAAACCAACAGACCATTTCTGGCTTGACATATTAGGATATAATAGGATTCAACTTTGCACTTATTTCTAGATGTGCCATTTATGTGCTACTTGAGTTAATGGGGGAAAAAGGTTGTTTCCTGCTTTTCTGAAACACAAGATGTTTTTCCAACTAGCTTGTGCAGTTTCCAGAAAAGAACATATAAAATACTAAATCAGTTACACTGAAAACAAAAGCTTGCTGTCCTCTCACATGACAGCATAGATGTGTCTTGTTATATGGAGAGTTTAGTGATATCAACGCATTTCTTTGATGGGTTCTTATTAACTACTAGAGTAACAGGGATGGTTTATTTTATTCAGTTTATTTTAGGGGTCAGTAGAGGCAACAAGACATCTTACACAAACTACATTAAGCCAGTCAAATCTGTGGCCATGTTTGTAATAAATACCAAGTTTGAGAAAGAAGTGCTGGAGCTTAAAGATCTAAACTTTCAACACACTGAGTTCTTACAAAAAAGGCAACCTATTACCAATAGACTAATGCTGGAAGATATGTTGAAACATGTAGTAACTAGTGAGAGAATCGACTGAATAAAGCTATTTGCTTGAAATCTTCTGGGACAAAGGATTTAAAATAGTACATGTTATGTACTTATTATCTTCTACATATATAAGATTGATTCTGTTAGAATAAGATAAATATATTGAACCCTCGGACCAAAAAAGAGAGACACTATGTCACTATATCACTTCTGAACTGAACTGGGATTACTGATGATGGCTTTTACTACCTCTTACCCTTGAAAGATTACCCTTATGTCATGGGTTCAGCAGCAGCAGTCATTTTTCTTTAAGCAGTAGCTGGTGTAGCACTGTGTTTTGGATTTTTA
>JASSUY010030390.1:11418-39463 GCA_032466535.1 Forpus xanthops | reverse complement strand
TTGAAGCTGACAGCTTCAAAGGAGGTGCAGGATTGTATGGTAATAATGGGCATTAAATTACCTTCTCTCCAGCAGTGTGCATCGTCTGGGGTTGGGTCATAAACAGGTTAAGGGAATCTTAGTTTTCTGCTCCTTGCTATGCAGGCACTTTGAAACAGCAGAAGACTTTCTTCACAAGTGTCATTAGCTGCCATTACTGTTCTCAAAGGACTATGTTAAACTTGAAGCTAAAGAGAAAAAATGAACAGTTTTCTAATAATTAGTAATGGCAAGCCTGATGTAGAAACTACACTGCAATGTAGGAAAGCAGCTTCACTCCTAAAATAATGGCTTCACCCTTAGAAAATAACAAAAAGTCCAACATTTTGGAAAGTACTGCAATTTTCTGAAGTATGTAGGTCAGCAAAATGTAAAAAGCATGTAAAACCAGAATTGCTGTTTAGATATATCAGAATTAATGAGCCAACTTCAATAGAGGTCTACACAAAGGCTGTAATAAGCTAAAGCTCAGAGTCCTGTACTCATCTTCCAAATGCTCCTACTATTAAAAATCCAAATATAGACAGACACTGGCTACAATTTAAATTTTTTTTTTTTTGGTATATATTTTGTATAAAAGCCATGTGAGTTGGTGGGTTTTGTCTATGAAACTTTAAGCATACATTTAAAATCTTGTCTAATCAACACATGGCATTCCAAACCTCAGTAGGATGAACTCTGATGAATGTGACAGAAAATATTGCAAAGTTACTGATTTATAATTTAAATTTTAGTAGCATCTAGGGTCTCTGTAAAAGACTGCAGCCGGCTGAACTAAGCACCAAGTGTATGTACATATATATATATATATACACGTAAGTATATAAATATATATATGGCATATATATATAAATATATGCCACAAGACAGTATATAAAACTTACAATTTAAATATTTAGGGGACTCAGAAATTAGTGTTTCATATATGCAAAGCTGAAAATATTGAGGAGTGATGACACAGACCTCAGGGAATTTTTCAGCTCATCTGAGACCCAGGTCAGTAACTTAACTTTGGCCATCTTTCATCTCCCTTTAATAAAAGATTCGCATTGTACACTGTGCATATGATGTGTTGTGACTTTGTGTTGTATGGTTATTGCTATTCCTTACACCTCCACAACACACAGAGCTATAAAATATACAGAAAAGAAAGTCCTTACACTGAATAGATAGTCCTCTAATAAGGAAACTAATGAAAGACAAAATCAGAGGAAGAAATAACTCCTGCATACTCATACGTAAATGAGAGCACTTTTGTTCTCTCTGAATGTGTCTTGTTCAGAGCAAGATACACGGTGTTCTCCCTGTGCAATTTTATGCAAATTTAATGATCCGTGTTACATGTTATAAGTAATGTGCTATGGCTGTAACCGTTGTCTTCTGCAATCAAAAGTTCTACTTCTGAAAACAAAAATGGGGGAGAGCCAGCAGGTATCTCATGTGGCTGCAGCTGGTTTAAATAAACAAGAAAAGGCTTGTTCAGTACCTCTTTCTTCCTATAGTTGTATTTCAGCATGCTCTTTCCATGCCTCTTCTTTGTCCCTGCAAGTACTTCAGGCAAGGTGCAAAGAAGCAGGCGGAGAGGAAGGTCCAGCTGTCTAATTACAGGGCACCAAAGATGCCTCTAACAGCCAAAGGACAATCTCCCATGACCTCTCTGGTACTCTCTCAGGTGAATGGGAATTGAAATGAAACATAGCACAGGAGTGGGCTGCCAGATGTGCCATGCTTGGCAACCTTCACCCACCCTGCAAAGGGATTTGCGGAAGGACATAGCAGTGGGGAATTGCTACTAGCAGAACTGCTAAATGCAGCAGGAGCACAAAGAGTAACTTCTACAGCTGGTGAATGCCACCAAATGCAAACATTAACATAAAAACTGAAGGCATTGCTGTAAAGGTCCAACTACATATAAAATGGGCTGCTGGAGGGATATCTGTCAGACTGGCAGGTCTTTGCTGTTACAGACTAGAGAACACCTTAGACTTCAGCCAAATCACAGCAGGAGACCAAGTGCCGAGCATACAGTTGGGTGTCAGCTAGTCCTGGGACCACTGGTGTGCCAAGCAGCACACTGCCATGGCAGGGAGAGGCATAGGAAGAGATGCTTCCAGCTCTCAGAAGCTCACATCTCTGTCAGAGGACATAGCTCCCTTTCACAGCTATCAACAAATCTGGATCAGGGGACCATGGAACTTCTGGTTTGAGTCCCATGTGTGCTCAGCAGGGCTAAAAATTGGATGATGAACTCTACCAGTTGGTGAAGTTGTCTTTTGTATCTGGCTGCCAATGTCAGGCATGAGAGAAGATTAGCTAATTTCCGGGGTATTCTAGCAAGTGAGGAATACTTGGAAAAGGAGGTATGAGAGGTTAATTTGACATCTGATTTTAAATAGGTGAAAGTTTAAATACTAATAATGTGGAATAGGAAATCTGATATAAAGCAAATCAGCAATGTTTAAGAAATTAAATGCAGCCAATACAGGCAGTGAGATGTCTTTGAATAGGCTGGGAGCAGACAAATGGTGTTCAAAGAAACACTCCAAAAGATGTTGAATTTGGCAAAGGCAATGACAAGGTTTGAATGGAGTACAATAGAATGCAGATGGTATAATCGTAAACTCATTTCAACTAATGATGTGAACAATATAATACTAGTCCTTGCAATGGCACCAGGCCTTTTTTTCACAATAGCACATTCAAATAGGGAAGTAGAAGGAAGGAAGATTTGTCTGAACTATTCGCATAATGAAGGAGAGTGAGGATATAAGACTGCATCCATCGTCTAGAGGAAAGGATTTAGATGATGAATCTAGGTTTTTGAATCTGGTTTTCTTGCAATGGTGAGAGAAACAAACATGCTGAGTAGAAAATTTATACCTCTTCAATCATACTGCTGCAGCGAGGATGCAATTCACAGGCCACTGCTCAGTTCACGAATTCAGGCACACTTAGCCATACAGTTAACAATACCAAGCACAGGAGGGGCAAGACACCCTGTTCTGTGCTGCCTCTTTGCACACCATGAGCAGCATCACTGCCACCACCCCTGAAATAGCAGAATTGCTTCCTGGCTCCACCCACCATCGTCCCTTGTGCGGCAAGCCTGGTGTGGATACAGAAGTGAATCCTTCTGGGACACGAAATGCTCCATCTGGCAGTGGGAACCAGAGGCAAAGAAATAGGAAGCTATAAAAGTTTTTAAAGGATTTCAAGCTCCCCAGGGGAAATGATTCTATTCCTTATTTAGCACTTAATACCTCTTGTAAAACTCAGCCTCCCCCACTTTCCAATTAGGAAGGCACCTGCTTTATCCCAGTTGAATCTCCTCTCAGAAACTTGCTGAGGCAAGTCCATGAATGAGGTTGACTTGATAAAAATACCCACTGCTGAAGGATCTGGCTAGTGACAGGTAACTTACAATGTTGCATAGCTCTGGGATTTAAATATGTCCTACTGAAGACACGGGAATTTTGCTGTTTGATTTCAAAAGATCAGGATTTCATTCCAGATGACAGAAACTGCTCCAAGTAATAGTCAGTATGGCATTAGAATGCTAAAAAAATGGGATTTACACTCAGCAAAGTGTCAGAATTGGAATCTTTATAATGGATTTCCAACTTGTCCAAAACTCGGAGCACAATTCTAAACATAAGAGCTGTCTCAGCTGCTGTAATTGTACGAAATAACTTCCAGATATAGTACTGCTGATATGAGAGGCACAAACATGAAAATCTAAACTGATTGTGATGGTTTCTTCCTAGATTCTGTCCAGCATTTACAGTAATTTTTAAACGTTCATGTCCCAAAACAATTACACTTATGGGAAGATATATATGGGATACTCTTGGCTAGAAGGAGAGAATCTGAAAATCTAGGAGGCAGAAGCTGAAACAATTAATATAACAAGAACTATCACTTGTTACTGCAGGGTCTCTACGCTGCACGGATAAATTAGCAAACTCCTAGTATAAAACATATATACCTCAAGTATAATTTTTAAATGCAAGGAGCATTTCCTCAGGGCTTTTCTCTGGCCGTAGTAGCATTGGCACATACGCCAAGTACTCTGCCACTGATTTAGTGGGCTGGAAGCCATACTCCATCATTGTACCTTACCTGCCATTACCATCAGGCTTTTGCTATCCCTTGGCATCCTGCTTACAGCAGAAAATTATTCACCTGCTAGTATGGTACACAAAACCAACACTATTTTTAGCCAGCTGCATTTATCACAGCAAGTTTACATCAAGACTTTGGGGATGAAGAAAATAGAAGAGGAAAAAGAAACCTGCAAGGAGTGTTTTCTTACACTCCTCTACTTGCCCACTCCCACAGGTTAGCACAAGCAGTGACACAGAAAGGCACAGGCTGCTCCTTGAGCTGTCACTCCAGCTTTGTCTTTTCCTGGAGAGCACCACACTGAATGGACAGATGATGATCACAGTGGTATGAATGCAATTTTTCTCATCTTCACTGCCTCAGCTCAAAGGGTTTTTGCAGACACAGTCATGGCTCGTATTTTTCACAATGACTCAGAAGCATTTTAAATTATTTTCCTCATGAAAGTGAGCCTTTTATTGGCAGCTGGAAATCTCTTCCACAGACATTTCACATTTTTAGAGTCTTAACTTTCCAACAGGAAGGGATCTAATTTGCCATGAGATGAAAAGTGCATTCAAGGCACTTTTTAACAGCACTGTGCAAATACCATCTCAAGATATGTCCTCTCTGAGAAAAGCTGCCTGAACCATTTCTCCCCTCTCCCATTTCCCTCTCCAATATGGGAGAAGTAGTAACACCAGCATGATGATTTACAAGTCCAGAAAGCTTTGATACGCTGGTTCAAAGCAAGGGTTAACACAGCAGAACATAAAGACATATCAAATATATGTTGCCAGTATTTAGATCCTAAACATCTGTGTTGCATTCAGGGCTATGTTCAGCCCTGTCTTTAAGGGTAGGAAAGGAAGAAGGACACGTTGTGGATGACACACGGGGCTATAGTAGCCTGTATTCCAAAGGTAGAAGTCAGTTAGCAAGGCTCTGTTGATATGTACTCTATAGTTTAGCTTGGATAGTTCAAATATTTCCTGACACTAATAATATTTCTAAATGCAATACTATAGTGCTCTTGGGTTTGACAGCTCTTTTTGGAGCTGATAGATTCTGAGAAGTTAAAATGTATGCAAAGTGTAATAGCTACATCCTAGTTGGTCTGTAAAAGTTCAGAAAGGTGTTTGCTATTCAATAAGCCAAATCAAATACTCTGTTCCTGTACAGAGGCAGAGTCATACATTAAAAATCCAGCAAAATATGAATCTTTTAATAACTTATTTGTGTTACAGTTTTTGCAAATCATTCTTTTGTGAATGTTTATGTTGCTTTGTGTTATTATATTATAGGGTTAAGTTGTGCAGAACACATTCATCTTTCATTTTCAAATTATGTAATTAATTATCATTTCTGTGGGGAAAATGTTCCGTGTTCTGCAAAAATAACAGATCAGAACTATCACTTTGCAAAGACGAAGGGCACATTGGCATTTTCCTTTATCACTGTTTTTTTTCAAAGGGGTGACAATTTATTTCAGAGACCTGACATTACGCTTAGTAAAATGTAATATAACTGACTACTACAGGATTGGAAAGCGTAGACGTAAATCACAACCCAACCTTATCTTTCTAGTAGCTACATCAAATCTGTTAACAATTGAGAAGCCATTAAAATGCTAATGACTGTGAAGAATGATCTATGATTCACACTCTGAATTCTATTTTTACAAAGGCAAAACATATATGGAAATCCCAACATTTCTCTCCTGATGAAAGAAATATGGAAGACTCTTTAGCTTTTGAAATTATGATGTTGTCAGACTTGTCTGTAAGACAAATTGTTACATTACTGCCAGAATGATTATAAAAAAGCATTAGGGCCAAATTTATACTAGAAAAAGTCTTAAATAATTCCCTTTAATTTGCTTCCAAATACCAAACAACATGAAAGAGCAGTGAATTTGACTGCCCCAGCCTTGTCAAACTTTAAGAAAGACGCACACTTCAGAGAGATGCCATTCACTCGACCTTCTGGAAAGCAAACTTCCTTGTCAGTGTCCTGAGTGAAAACCTCTCAAAGCAAACCCTGCAAAATAAATTATTTATAAAAATGCTTTCACTGTGCAAAAGATCTGGCCCAACATAAACACTGCAGCTCACATGTCCTTCCTAGCTGGTGTCTTGAGAGTTAAAAGTGAAAAAGACCCTTCAAAAGTTCTGGAATTCTTTTAAGAGATATCAGTGCCTTCCCAATCCTTATCTAGGATTTTTACATTTTTTCCCTAGTACACAAGTGATATTAAACTCTTCTCAGGCTGTGATAGAATCGCCACATATTTAGATGTGCCCAGGTGCAACTGTGTGCGTGTGTATCTGGCACTAAATTTTGGAACTCGCTGGTCCCTAAGTACCAGCACATGCATCATACTAATGTAATCCTTCCATCTCCCGTATCCTCTTAATCAGCAAGCAGCTGTGTTTCACTTGCTTCCAGAAATATCAAAGTCCTGACTACCTCAAACAACATGGAAAACCCCACACTTTTATGGAGGTTAAAATGAAGAGGGTGAGAAGAACACATTTACAATCAGGTCCCTGTGCTGTTTCCTTGATTGTTGCCTAATGTTATTTATTGCAGCACCATGTTTCTTTTGAAGCATAATTAAAAAAGATAAATAACCATACAGTCTCACACAAAGATAAATTGATAGCTTGAGCCTTTTCCTGTTGGATTTCCTTTTTCTAACATATAAGAGTGAACAAATCTTTGATATCTTTTTTCCTCATTCTTCACAGGAAAAAAAAAAATCCCTTTAATCTACTTTGGGGTTCCCTGAGTTCCCTGAAGTAATCCAGCACTTTGCTCTGGGTCACGGTGTGGTAATCTATTATTCCATTACCATTTTTGCCTTTGACTGCATGTGTTAGGCAGCTGCCCCTCTTGCCCTCAGGTGGGCAGCCAAGCAGTCTCATGTCTTGGACACCTGTCCTATTAGCCTCATCTAGAAGCATCAGAACTCAGGGGTGCAGCTTCCATGGAAAACCTCCCTTTGGAAAGCCACTACTCCACCATCCAAGCTGAAATGGATATTGCTGTTGCTGTCCATGGAGCTCTACCCAGTAGCTTCAGACTGGTCTCACCTCCAGGTGATTATCATTTCTATATATCATATTTATCAGCATAAAGATGATGGCAGATCAATTCTTTTGCAAAAGTTTTGCAGTCTACATGAGTTTTGCAAATTTCATGAGGCACTCCTGTGTTTTTCCAGTAGCAAGCAGGCATGCTGCTGAGTGCTTTTCAGAGCATTTCATGAAGTATTTGTATCTTGGAGGTACCAATACAAACAAAAACTAGACACTTCAGACATAAAACACACCAGATTTTAGCTCGAATGCAAGGAACAAGAGTGAGACTGTCATCTGTCCCACATGGTGTTGGCAAGTGAGACAGGCAAGTGAGGAGAAAACTGATCAGTATGAGTCAAAAATACCAGTTAATACCGGTCAAGTACACATATACATTGAAAAATTTTTCCACTTTACCCAGTCTCCTCCACTTTAGTAAACAGAGTGGAATTCACAGCGCAGCAAGACACACAAGAACAAGCTTTCAAAAGAGATTTGGCTGAAGGCAGCAGATGATCATGAAGCTTCTACATTGCAAAACATTTCTGTTACTATGCTTTTAGCTCGCTCAATATACATGTTCAGAATTATACCCAGAAGAGACAACCTGGATTAGTGACTTTGTTTTAAGAATAGATAATCTCTTGGTAAATATTTGCTCTCTGTGAGTTAGCTTTGCTGGCAAAATTGTCTTGACAGTTTATCAGGCTGAGCACAAAACTGACTTGCTGATTCTTTCAGGAAGTTGCTAAAAATAATGCAAACTAATGATGCTTGTACTTGCATGTGAAGCAAAATCAATTAAAGGGTCAACTAGACTGGCAGAATTTTAGTACACTGCATTATTTCCTAGGTTTGAAAGTGCAGAGTCTTTGAACTCACTTGTGTGAATCTTAAAACATGTGTCTAACCATTTTAAGAACTATACACAGGAATCAGCACCTATAAAGCATGAATGCATGACTGCATCTGCAACAGCATGCACAACAAGGAAAGGTAAGAAGAGCAGCAAGATTAAATTTGATAGGATCATAGAATGGTTCGTGTTGGAAGGGATCTTGAAAGATCATCTAGTCCAACCTCCTGCCATGGGGAGGGATAATTTCCACTAGACCAGGTTGCTCAAGCTTAATTTATGGTATTTAAACACAACAGTTTGGTTTTCAAATGTCTTGCTCAAGAAAAAAAAAAATCCTACCGTAAAAGACATACTATTAACTTAGAAAAGGGTGAGTAAATATAGCCACATACAGAAAAAGGGTACTAATATTTTTTGCCCAAGAGATCGCAATGAACTGTTCACCCATGAGATTAATTGAATCACTTCCGCTTCTTTCATTTCATAAGGATCAGTTTGTTTTAATCTCCGTATTGTCTCCATCTTTTGGTTCTTAAGGACTAGATAGGCACCTGATATACGAAGCTAAGTGATTTACTGACTTACAGATCTTTAGGCTATGATGCCTCCTCTGAGGCTTCTCAGACTCTTTAAGTGTCAAGACCTGCCACATCAGGAGAGGTGCTGGAACTGAGTAAGGCAGCCTGATCTGCTACCCATATATCAACCATCGGACTAGGAGAAGGTGATAGGTGATAGTAGTAGGCAGCTCTCTTCTGCCTGTGTGCTGCTTACTAGGGGCTTGTATCAGGGATCTCATCCAATAGTCTACCAAGCCTAACACCACTATTACCCCCTGCTGTTGTTTCATATGGGCACCAGTCATGCAGCCAGACACAGTCTGAGGAGTATCGAGGAATACAAAGCCCTGGGAGTGGCAGTAAGTGACTCTGAAACACAGGTAGTTTTGTCATCAGTCCTCCTGGTCAAAGGGAAGGGGTTTGAAAGGGCCATTTGAATCAACAGATGGTAACAGGACTGGTGCCGATGGGGTCCATCTGTCAGAGAAGGGGAAGGGCACTTTCAGATGAGGGCACACAGCAAGCTCGTTACCATCAACTACAGGAGAGCAGACTTTGGCCTCTTCAGGGATCTACTTGGTAGAGTACCAAGGGATAAAGCCCTGGAGGGAAGAGTGGCCCAAGAAATCTGATTAATATTCAAGGATCATCTCTTCCAAGCTCAGGAAGGATGCATCCCAACAAAGAGGAAGCTGGGCAAAAGTACCAGGAGGCCTGTGTGGATGAACAAGGGGCTCCTGGACAAACTCAAACACAGAAAGGAAGCCGACAGAGGATGCCAAAAAGGAATACTAAGAAATTGCCTGAGCAGCCAGGGATCAGGTTAGGAAAGCTGAAGTTCTGACAGAATTAAATCTGGCTAGGGACATCAAAGGCAACAATAAAAGCTTCTACAGCTACATCAGTGATAAAGAGAAGACTAAGGAAAATGCAGGTCCTCTCTGGAAGAAAACAGGAGACCTAGTTCCCTGGGATATGGAGAAGACTGAGGTACTCCATGACTTTTTTTGCCCCATTCTTCACAGGCCAATGTTTGAGCCACACAAGTCACAGAAGAGTTCGTAGGAAACTTGAGGAGCTTTAAAGCCCTTTCCAACAAAAACTATTTTATGATTCTATGATTCATTTATAACATAAACTGCTATGTTTGTATTGGATGAGCTTTTTTGCTTATTTTACTTTAGTAAGCACCAACATTATGAGCTTGTAAAAAAAAGCTGGTAAAATATTTGACATAGTAAGTGCTTTCAAGGTTTTGGAAAAGGCAGTGAGGTATACTAGAATGAAGAAGGAGTACCACATAAATACTAGTGGATAAATAAATGTGAGATAAAGCTTTCATTGGCATCTTGTCCCATGTTTCTCAGGTATTAACCCCTAAAGAGGCAGTGGTAATTTTAACCTCTTCCAACACTAGTACTAACAGTAACATCAGACTGAGACGAAAATATTGATTTCCTCTTTTAAGACAGTTGCTGTTAGAGTTTTGAGCTTTATTGCTTCTTTAGCTGAATAAACCCATAGTCTTATAACGTCACTCTGCTTACAGACTCATTAGAGTTGTGTGAAGTCTCTTCAGTAATGTTCTTTATTTGCAGCTCCATATTTGATATTTTAGAAAGAGGATTTCCTAAAAACAGCGAGGTTCTCCTAACCAAACAGGAAATTCTTTTGTCCTGAGTTCCTCTAGAAGTGAAATCTGTATCTGAAGTACCAGTACTTCTGAACAGAAACTAACATAAAAAATATTTACCTTATTATTCTATTAGAATCGCATAAAGAGGGGATGTTGAAAAAAAAAAAGAGGAAAAAATCTTTTCCCTATATTTGCTTTGGCTATCAATAGCAAGATTGATTTGACTTTCAGAGACTCTACCTGATTTTCTCTGCTGAGGTTATCTCAAGGATACTGTGCAATAGTCTCATTTCTCCTCAGTGTGCCAAGGTGAACCACACAAATGCCTCCAATAGCTCTAAGCTATTCTCATGTGAGACAGATTGCTGAGCTTCTGTTTGGCTTTAGAGATGTTTGCGTGCCAGTCACTGGGCCACAGGATGACAAATTACCTCTCTGCCAATATGAGAGCTGGGACAGTTCTCTCTACAGCCTCCACCAGATGGGCCTAATTAAACTATTAGCCAATGAGTGAGGTCTGATGGCTCCATTAGGAATCCTCCTGTGCTTAAATAAACAGCTCAAAATAAATAGTCTTTTCAATTAGAGTGTTGTTCACGTACTTTTTCTGGGATATTCATTAGCAGAGTGTCTCTTTTGTCTCCTTTTTCTTAATGGGACACAGCCTTCTTGACACTATGCAAGTTTCAAAAGGCTATACTAGTATTAAACAGTTTGCTTTGAGGACTTAAACCCTCTCCTACACCTCTCCTGAAGTATTACTGGACTTTATGGCAAAGAATTATTTTCCCATATGACATGTAGTTTCATTCTGGTTGCAAGATCTGCAACCCTAATGGGTTGAAGCCTGTCAGTGCCATATATACCACTCTTGTAGCCTATATTGTCTTCAGATCTCTTCAAACAGCGATTTCTTCTCCCCTACTAGAAGGGAGGGACACTCTCCCCTCTTTTTTTTTTTGTAATTCTGCCTAGAACTACCTTATCTCACCTTAATAACTGTCCTCAGGTTCTACCTTTCTCCCTTTGCCCGTTCCACTTCTTTCCACGATGAATCTTTTCTTCTTGACTCAGTTGCGAGCTGTATGTATCTTATCATCACATTTATTCATCTACCACAAGTATCTCAGCTTTTTGACAAAATTGAGTTGGAACTCGAGGTTTCAAAGAACTTTTTCACCTTTTCAAAACTTCCCTTGTGAAGGCTCTTCCTACTCATTTATTGAGTTCTCCTTGACTTAGTATCCCAAGGACATGTATATAATCCAGAACTTTCTCATTTCCCTGCACAATCAACATAAGGAAGATGAGCTCTGTGATGAATGTTAGTCATGATTAAATACTTTTCTTCTGACTTACCCTCAGAGAAGAATGTGGGTATTGGTCCCACAGGGAAAAAAAAATTGGATACTTCACCCATTAATAGCACTCCTTGGCAGCAGTGTTTGACCCACTGTTTGAAATGAGCAACCAGGATTTTACATAAAATAAATAGCAGATGGATTCTGCAATATATCTCACATCAAACACAGTATTACCCATGTAACCAATTAGAAATGTTTGAGCTCAAAAATAGTAAGATGTTAGCACCACAGCTTCACATATTCAATTATAACTCATTTGGTATTGATTCCCCATTTGCTCTGATAAAGCCATTTTAAGATACTCTTTGTCTAATTGCTCCAGAAAGAGATAGGCATTTAAGTTTTCTAAGTTATAACATATACTAGGCTGTGAACCCAAAATTGTGTCTGTTTAGTCACTAAAAAAAGACATGGAAAATGAAATCATTAACTCTGCAAAAAAAAGCCAGGATATTTCAGAGGCAGATCCTGTGGCAATCTGTACCAGCCAAGGATCTGTTCTTTGGTGACTTCATGCAAGACTCATAGGTGACAAAAGTCTTCACCATTCAAATGAAATTAATTCAGTGCCATGTCACCATTAGGGATCATATTTTTAATGTAAGCACGATATTATTTACTTGTTAAACAGCTGTCACACAAATGTATTTTGCCATTTTGAATCAACTCCTGAGTTCTTTATTGAGATCACCCTTTAAATAAGCCCTAGTCATTATCCTACTATTTGACTTGAGTGAAATCTGAATAAGCACCTCACCTTTGTTCATTCTCATGCAGCTTTTAGGAAAGTGGGTACGTTCAGAAAGTGAAAATTACAGATATGTGGAGGGAGAGATACCAGTCAAATGGAAGGGTTCAACAACTTTGTGCCTAGATCTTCTTTTGAGCTACCATGGAAAGACTGCACAGTGGGAGTATTTCAGAGAGTGGTACTTTCTGCACATCCTGGTTCCTCCTGGTACTTCAGCACCAGCCAAGTTAAGGATGTGTCTCACCGCAATCACAAGTGAGGACCTCAGAGAAGAAAGGCAAACATGGGAAGGGGTGTGAACATCTTTCAATGGCTGCAGAGGATTAAAGAAGTAGGATTTTAAAAAGATGTGGAAGAGGCTGCATTTTTTTTCCTTTCATTTTATTGTTACGCTGTTCTAGTTTAAGTGTTAGTGGTGCTTCCACTAGATGAACTATCAAGTGGAGAGAATGAGGTGACAATTCAGAAACAGAATACAAAAGAGACAGGCATCTGATGAAATTACGTGACTTGATCCAACTGAAAGTTTAAAAATACCTATATAACAGATAGAAATACCCATGTTAAGGCACTGAGCTTTCTCAGTTGAAACCAAGTCTATTTGCATTTAAAGGCTATCCTTGTTTCCCTTACAAAGTGGATGTGATTAAGTATCTTAATTAACAGAAATGACATAAGAACACATCACTTCTGGTCCTTTCAACTGCAGTCAACCAGAAACATGTTTTTTTCCAGGCTGCCCCACCAACTTATTTTAACCTTGTTGTTGGCAGGCAACTTCTTATGAGTTGTCTCTTTCCAAGCTCCTCTCTCCTCCTGACCACTCTAACACACCTATTTGCATCCAGCCAGCCTTCTCCATGTCATGATTGTCAACAGCATTAAGTGAATACTGCTCTCAGAGAAAATTCAATCACAAAGAAGTGCATTTGTACCACCTGAGAAGGTCAGATTAATGGAAAGTGCCAGAAAATTCACACCTGTTGCAGCAGAGGTGCTGTAACACTTCACACCATCCCAGTTTGCACTGGGATACACAGAATTCTGCTGGAAATGCTATCCAGACTTCATCAGTGACCATACAGACGCTTAGTAGAATAACATTTTTTTCTTTTTCCTTGTTCAACTCAAAGAACTAAGTTTATCTTCAGGGCTGAGGCTTTGTGTTGTTTGGGGTTGAGTGGTTGCTGGTTTTATTTTGTTCTCAGTCCTTAAAAAATAAAAACTTCAAAGTAAGTCTAACATTAGTAAAAAAGCAAAGAACATGCCTGTGTTTGTCACATCTTGTTTAATTGCATCTCTGAACTCATATGGTGACACATTGTTTAACTTCAATTGTTGGAACTGTCGTATTGTAAAATTTCATTGAAGTCCCACTTCTCTGCCTGAAGTGCCCTGTTAGCCAAGTGGGGAAAAGGGTTCTTCTGAGATTGATTTTTCAGACACTGTAGTTCTGTTCAATTGAATTCACTCAAGTAGTGGTTAACATAAACAGTGTGGAGAGTATGACATGTCAAATTAGCAGCTTTGCAAATCTCCTGTTAATTGTCAGCCTAATTAAAAAATTGCTAATTATAATGTTTATAACTTCAAATAACCGTTCAGCTATAAAGCACTGGCTGTCAGGTGTAAACAGGGGGACTGAAGAAAAAAAAATCAATCGACATCTGTTAATTTATCAGAGGCAGTACACTAAATTGAAAAATGGATTGCCTAATGCACTGTAAATCTACATTACAATAAAAGACCAATTCATTTCAACACCTGCTTAATAAATGATAATGGCCATCTTTAGTGGCTAGCCCTAGGGCTTCTTCTGCCAATCCAACTTAGAACCCTACCTTCACCAACATCAGACAAGCAATTGATTGCACCATGTTAAAATGTATATAATATCTCCTCCCTTCTTTATGGTGATAAAAATGAATAATCTTTAGAGAGAAAATTTGTAAAAAAACCTCATGGATTCTCTCATGCGATAAATAGCAAACCTGTTTCATCTTTCTAAGGTTCCTGTATTAGAGATAGACTTAAACGCACTGATGAACTAGGAAAAAAAAAAACTCTAAGTGCAAAGTAAAATCACTCCCATCTATCGACTTTTTTCCTTTAAATAAAAGCTATAAAGCTGAAAGCCAGTACTTCATTTCTTGCATTTTTCCTTAAATATTTACTTTGATCAGACAGATGATGATCTTGTGCACCTTACAGGATAGTGAATATCACTAACAGCAGTGTTTCCAAACTACCATCTTCCAAAACACAATTAGTTCAAAGAACTGAAAAGATTTAGAAAGAGGTTACTCAGTTCCTCAAAAACAAATGGAGTTAAAGGTTGTGTTTTTGTAGATTTGTACTTTTACAGGGAACTAGAGACTACTTGTAATGGCCAACAACAGTTCAGGTTTTTGGAGCAAGAGGCTGACTATAAATAGGTGGCTGTCATTTCTGCTGTGAAAATCTAGGTTGCTATTGACTTGGGGAGAATACAAAGAATGACATTAATGGAGAAGATACACATCTCAGAGAAGGACTCAGCTTTTCCAGAGTTTGAGAAATACGTCATCTGAGGATGATGCTGCTGTTTCCTGGTCCCCAGTGGCAGCAAAGTGGATAGCTGCCTCTTGACTAACCAACGTCATACTCTATTCATTTCCACAAAGACATGTTTTAAACCTACATGTCTTTCTTGAGCTCAGCAACGGCCTTCATAAAAATGCCCTTGGCAGTGTGGCAGCAGTTCGTGTCTCTCCTTGAGACATGTGTCATGATGTTCTGCTAATGGTTCTCATTTCATGGTGACATGTGCAGCATGCAACACTGCTTCCGCTTCTCATTTAAGCATATTTTGAGGGCTTAGGCAGCTTCTGAATTACATGAAAAAATTCATGAACTGGTCTCTTAAGTGTTTGTGAGACTGCAAAGATTTCATAGCATGTCATCAAGTCACAGCTAAGTTAATATTTAAGACTGTTCTTAAATTTCTGGCTACGATAAAAGGATCAAGTATGGCTTAGGATGAAATTTGATCATTGTGATCATGTTTTGCATTTCCGTTCCTCAAATTCTTATTCCCCTATCTGCTCCAAGTGAAAACATATTTTAATTTCACAATAAGTTTTATAATGCATCTTTTATTATTTTATATCATGGCTTCATCTAAAAGCTTCAGACAGTATCAAGACCGTAAAAAGACAAGAAAAGGCGAGTCCTTGACTCACAGAGCTAACGGTGAAATCAGGGCAGAGTCAAGGAGAGAGTGGCAAAAGGAATAAAACTATTCATAATCAAACTCTGCGTTCAAGCCAGGAATCAGTGTAAATCAGGTCCAAACTTACACCTCCATACATCAGAATATCCGGTACCTCTCAAAATTCAGTATATTTTCATAAATAACTTTACAGTGGTTTTAACAATATTTAGTCTTTTCCCATGGTTTCCTCACAAAGAGACTCACACATAAAATGCACAAAAAATGCAACACCAAGGGCTTTACATCACAGAGGAGAGAGATAGTATGGGAGAAGCAGGATGCACACAGAAACTGCTGCTTCTGTTACTCACATACACAAAGTCTGCAATCATGAGTCACAGGAAAAGCAAAGGTTTGCAGACACTGTTTTAAAAGTTTGGTGTGCTGCATCTGTGCATTCATAGAATCATAGAATAGTTAGGGTCGGAAAGGACCTTGAGATCATTTAGTTCCAGCCCCCGTACCATGGGCAGAGACACCTCACACTAAAGAACATAATAGTAGTAGTCTGTATTTTATGGGTTTCTGTGGTTTGAGTTCAGCTGTACTTTGTATTTCAATTTCTTCATGTTGAAGTACAAAAGTTGATTCTTTATGGGATCAGCATTAGTAATTTCTAACAGTGTGTAAGCAATAAAGCTGCACACAGAGAACTAAAAAAAAAAAAAAAAAAACCCACCAAGAAAACCAAACCACATTATGTCATGTCTTAAATTTCCATCTTAAGCCATGCAAATGTACTGACAGAAACTTCTTTTATTAACTTACGGGGATGAGTTTCTTAAGCCAACTATTGACTTAGCTTTAAAAATCAGAATGATAGAACAGTTTGGATTGGAAGGAATCTTCAAAGGTCATCTAGTCTAATCCCTCTGCAATGACTAGGGATATTTTAAGCCACTATAATATTTGAAAAATCTTGGTAGCCAGGAGAAGTTCCAGATGACTGGAAAAAGGGAAATAAAACCCCATTTTCAAGAAAGGGAAAATGGAAGATCTGGGCACTTACAGACCGGTCAGTCTCATCTATGTGCCTAGAGGGATGATGGAGCAGATTCTTCTGGAAAGCATACTAAGTCACTTGAAAAACAATAAGGTGGTTGGTGACAGCCAGCATGGCTTCACCAAGGGCAAATGCTGCCTGACCAATCTGGTGGCCTTCTATGATGGGGCTACGAAACTGACAGACAGGGGCAAAGAAGCTGACGTCATCTACCTGGACTTGTGCAAAGCATTTTACTCTGTCCTGTACAACATCCTTGTCTGTAAACCAGAGAGACATAAATTCCATGGATGGATTCCATCCATGGATGGACCACTCAGCACATAAAGAATTGGATGGATGGCCCCACACAGAGAGCTGCGGTCAATGGCTCAATGCCCAATTGGAGACCAGTAATGACTGGTGTCCCCCAATGATCAGTGTTGGGAGCAGCCTTGTTCTACATCTTTTTTGGTGACATGGACAGTGGGATTGAGAGTGCCCCCAGCAAGTTTGCTGATGACACCAAGCTGTGTGGTTCAGTTGATAAGCTAGAGAGAAGGAATGCAATCCAGAGGGACCTTGACATGCTTGTGAGGTGGCCAATGCAAACTTCATGAAGGTCAACCATGTCAAGTGCAAGGTCCTACACCTGGGTTGCAATCCCAGGCACAGCTACAGGCTGGGAGGAGAAGAGATTCAAAGCAGCCCTGCAGAGAAGGACTTGGGAGTGCTGGTTGATGAGAAAATGAACATGAGCAGGCAGTGTGCTCTTGCAGCCCAGAAAGCCAACTGTATCCTGGGCTTCAGCAAAAGGAGTGTGACCAGCAGGTTGAAAGAGGAGATCCTGTCCCTCTACTCTGCTCTTGTGAGACCTCACTTAGAGTATTGTGTGCAGTTCTGGTGTCCTCAACATAGAAAGGACATGGAACTATTGAAACAAACCCAGAGGAGGGCCACGAGGATGATCAGGGGGCTGGAGCACCTGCCCTCTGAGGATAGGATGAGAGAGTTGGGGCTGTTCGGCCTGGAGAAGAGAAGGCTGCGTGGAGACCTCATAGCAGCCTTCCAGTATCTGAAGGGAGCCTATAGGGATGCTGGGGAGGGACTCTTCATCAGGGACTGTAACAATAGGTCAAGGGGAAACAGGTTTAAATTTAAACAGCGGAAGTTTAGATTGGATATGGGGAGGAAATTCTTTACTGTAAGGGTGGTGAGGCACTGGAACAGGTTGTCCAAAGATGTAGTAAATGCTCCATTGCTGACGGTGTTCAAGGCCAGGTTGGAAGAGCCTTGGCCGATATGGTCTAGTGTGAGGTGTCCCTGCCCATGGCAGGGGGGTTAGAACTGGTTGATCTTAAGGTTCTTTCTAACCCTCACTATTCTGTGATTCTATGATCTTCAACTAGATCAGACTGGCCTCAACTACAACCAGCCTGGCCTTAAAAGTCTCCAGGGATAGTACATCCACCACCTCTCTGCGCAACCTGTTCCAGTATTGTATCACCTTCAGTATAAAGAATTTCTTCCTCACAACCATTCTGAATCTCTCCTCTCTTAGTTTAAAACCATTACCCCTCAAGCTATTGCTATAGGCCCTACTGAAAGCTTTAAGGAAAGTTGCCTTGGAAGGTTTTGCTTTTTACAAAAGATGGTTTTCATAAAAGCACATGTACATTTCTGCTGTTCTCAGCATAAAAAGGGCATGGAAATATTGAAACAAGCCCAGAGGAGGGCCACGAGGATGATCAGGGGGCTGGAGCACCTCCTGTATGAAGACAGGATGAGAAAGTTGGGGCTGTTCGGCCTGGAGAAGAGAAGGCTGCGTGGAGACCTCATAGCAGCCTTCCAGTATCTGAAGTTGTGAATGTTCCATCACTGGCAGTGCTCAAGGCCAGGTTGGACATAGCCTTGGGTGCCATGGTTTAGTGGGAGGTATCCCTGCCCATGACGGGGGGTTGGAACTGGATGATTGTTAGGTCCTTTCCAACCTTAACTATTCTATGATTCTATGATCTGTTAGTTCAAACCTTCCCACCCAAAGGGCTGTATCAACGTCCAACATGATGTTTGCTCAATGTTTCACAGGAAAAGGGTGGTGAACTGAGCAAATTCACAGTTGTTTTATGATTAAAACAGCAAGACAGTGGTCCAGAAAGAGCTGGTGACTGGTGAGTTGTGCAAGAGGCTTAGCAGATAGCTCCTAAACCATGTGGATGTTTTACTTCAATGTGTCAGAAGGCTTTTGTGCCAACAAATATATTTGGCTTGTGCATATTTCATGTGTTAGACTACCTGATAGGTCCCTTACACCATGCAGTTCTTCATGAAACCAAGTTTACCCTCCAGATAGTTCTGCTTATGTCACTTGGAAACTGTTGGGTGAGGATTCAGGTTGTGCCGTTTAATACTTCCGTTCTCAAAAAAAGCTTCGGGATTTCTATTTCCAACATATAACATTTCACAGGACATTAGCTCTGCTGTTCTAAAAGCAAAATGAGACTGTTCCATGCATTGCAACCGAGTGCCAATGTACCCACCTATACCTTTAAACCACAGGACAGATTAACTTTGGCTTTCAATCGTCCTCAGGTTTTCTCTCCTGTTTTGCTTCCTGCTATAGGAGCTATTAGACCCGGTAGCCCATAGTTCTGCCTTCATTATCTATCCTCCCCTCCATGCCATTGCTCCCTATTCTGGACAGTCGTTGTTGGTTTGGGGTTTTTCCCCCTGAGAAGGAGGTGGCTTCCGAATGGATTTCAGAGCCGATGGTAATGGCATTTATCTGGGAGTGATTTGTGAACAACAGCTCCCTCTAGGTTTTGTTCTGCTCTGCTTCTTGCCAACAGCGAATGGAAACCGTAAGAAACCTTCCCCCGAACACAAAGATTCATCCTGGTGGCTCACTCCCGCAGCCCAAAATACAGCGTTTATCAATGATCCCAATTGAAAGTAAATGCCATTAAAACAGTGGAACCAAGTATGTTAAAAAGAACTGTGGGATTAGAAGATTACACACACTTAAACATTAACACGTATCTGTGTAAAAAGAAAGGAAATGACAATGCCCCTAAGGAGCCAAATGATTTTAATGTGGAATAATGCGCCTCTTAGTTTTGAATCTGGAGGTGCAGAACACAACTGTTTGTCTTTATTGGCTAAAGGTTACACCCCAAGCAAGCAACGGAGCTCATGGAGCTTTCTGGAGTGTTTCATCCCTACTCTGCTCCTCGTCTGTACCATGTGCATGTACAATGACACCGCGCTTGATCATTCCAACACAGAGCTGTGTCATCCAGAGCTCTGGGGTGGCGTCAAACACTCTGAAGGAGACCTTCAGCCCCTCAGTATCAAGAAACAGCAAACACCTAAGCTGAGATGTCAAATCACAGAATTCCAGATTGGTTTGGGGTGGAAGGGACCTTAAAGCTCCTCCAGTTCCAAGGCCTGCCATGGGCAGGGACACCTTCCAGAGCCAGGACAATGCCAGGGATGGGGCAGCCACAGCACCCTCAGGGAAGAACTTCCTTATCTCCAACCTGAACTTCCCCTGTTTCAGTTTGAACCCGTCACCCCTTGTCCTATCACATCAGTCCCTGTTGAAGAGCTCATCCCCACCATCCTTGTAGCCCCCTTCTGCTATAAGGAGTTGTTCTGAGGCCTCCCAGGAGCCTTCTCTTCTCCAGGCTAACAGCTCAGACTGCCTTCATACGGAAGAGCGAAGCTATGGCAGGGTATGCTAAAGCCCTGCTCTGGCTCCCACCCTTTTAAAACCTTTATAATCCTTTAGTTATTGCTCCAGTTTGGGGAGAGCCTACGTAAAGCCAAGCTATCTGTTCTCAGCTATTTTGTTTGTCAGAGCAAGATCTGTGGTTGAACGCTTAAGTTACCAAAATAAAATGTGAAGCAAATGTGCAAAGATTTCCTGATAGGCAGTTAATCATTGAAAAGTTGTTAACGTTGTGGTAAACACTCCATCCTTCAGAATATTTAAATCAGACATAACTGTCTTCCCAAACGATAGCATTGAGACCACAAAAACTGCGCCTCAAACCAAACAAAACCCTCTCCCACCAAACCAACACCACGCAGCACAAATAAGCAAAACCCGAAGTGAGAAAGCAATGACTTTGTGAGCTCAATGGCTGCAGTACTATTTAATACAAAAGAACCTTTCTGAAGTTAGGTTCTACCACGGCTATGGAGGGTTATCATTCAACAGGCCCCTTCCACTCTCTGCCTTAGCACTCTGAGCTCTGATGGTTGTCTCCCCCACTGCTGCAAATAGCGACCGGTAAATTAAATAACACCCTCCTTTGAGAAGTGAAATCATATTCCAAGACAGAAGTGACAAAATATAAAGATATCCGAATATTAAAACTGGCCTTACCTACTATCATTGATAAAGATGGAACTGCTGTTAAACTAAAGCATTCTAACCCTTCTCACTGCAGTATTTTTGACTTTAAACTGCCACTATGAGGTTTGCAGGACACGTCATATCAACTTCTATTAAACCAATATACAAGGAACAGCTCACGAAATTGGATGACAAAGTATTTTCTACTCTTGCTTGAGATGCTGCTGTACCGCTCACATGTTCAAAGTAAAATGTTCTTAAGGAATCGCCATTCAAATATGCAAGTTCCTACAGAAAACAGTTATCATCAGGAAAGTTCTTGGCAGAACCACATCGGAGAGATCTTAGGAGAAAATACTTCAGGAAGAATCAATATTATTGACTATCAGGCTGCGATGGTTTATACCCATCACCGTTTTGACAATGGCCCAGCAGGAAGAGGTTTCTCGCTGGTTACTAATCTCAGCTCATAAACTGGCCTTTCAGCAAGGTCATTAATCTTCATCCACAGAAGATTTCCTTCTTTCTTCCCAAAGAAGGCATCAGCAACCTTTTCTTTAGAGCATGGAAAAAGAAGATTACATTTGTAGAGAATCGCCAGATTGTGAGTAATTGATATGTTAGTACACGCTACAGCTCCTTGGCTTGATCTTTCTATGTGCATATAAACAAAACCCGAATCTTCTTCTTGCACATTCTATTCCAGTTCTCTGTGCTAAAGAGCTCGGAAAGAAGATGAAAAAGAAGCCCTTTACTGCCACTGAAATTGAGCCTATCAACATAGTCTCTATTTCAGTCATTTTCACATTCCTCTCCCCCTACACGGATAGATGCAGTAGGAAATTTGTTTTAAACTCAGTTTTTCAGGGAATTAATGGAGATCAGACCTTTCACCAGTGCCATATATGAACCTTCTGCAAGGGAAAAAGGGCTTTAGGAGCTGCATGGAGCATTTGATTATTACAAGTAAGATTAATATGCTGACATTGGAGAATGCTGGGTTCCTGCCCTTACACAAGCTTCTGAAGAAAGGATTTTCCTTTCAGTGACTGCTTTTGAGACCAATCCAAACAAGTGCAATGCTCATGAAGCTGATAAATGTAATCAGACATAATCTGATCAGCATTTACCCCACTCTACCAACAGGCCCTTGTCTCAATATGCGACACATCATCGCCTCTCTCAGCTTTTTCTATGGACTCAAAGGTTTTAAGCCAAATGATGTAAAAGGGTATGTGACTGGTGTGAAAGGCTGGAAGTACATGAAAGTTTGTTAGATTATTTGCCTTTTCCCTTTGGATTAACACAGCTTTTTAAATTCAGAAGTTGAAAGACTGGTGCATTAGCTATTCCACTTCGCACATTACTCTAGATTTAGTGCTTCACGTAGAGCTGCTCCAAGAATGAAGCTGTATTCTCTCCAAGAACTTGTTATATTCTTACCCTGAACTGTGTAAGCATTGTCAAGATGTCTTAATTTGACAATTATTTGCAGTCTTCAGCACTCGATATTTGTATTTGAACATCCAGGAATGTAAAAAGTTATTATGGTTTTATCTCTTTGTAAAGGATTTTTAAAGACCAGGATTAATTTAGCTTCTGACAAATGATCCATCTAAATGAAAAATGCCAACATCACAATGGCAAAGGCCATGCTGGAATACAGAAGGCAGGATTGTTTTGTGGAACAGGAACTTATGAAGTATTTCATAATTGAACCACCATGCCACGGTTTGAATAGCTCACATTGTAGTTCCCCTGATGATATGAACATGCAAAAGGTCACAAGTCCAAATTAGACTTGCAAGTTAAGAGATCTAATAAACTTAACTGGAAACATGCACTTGTATATCTGGTTGTGTCATGCTGCGCCTTTTTTACATGACAGAATCACGGCTTTCAGTTTTATTCTTGTAATAGTGATATCACTCTGGCAAGTCATCCCCAAAACAGAGGAAAGACTTTTAACAGAAGGCCTCGATTTGTACAGTGAAGACTCCCATACTCAAAACATAGAACCCAAATACAACGCAAACAGAAGAATTGAAGAATGTGGTGTTATGTGGAGCCATCTGAATTTAGTCCATGTTAAACACGTTGGGGAAGAGCTGAGAGAAAAGGAGGAGAAAGAGGTTTTCTACTCATAGATGGTGCATGTGTTTTCTTCCTCCTATTGGGAAGATTTGTTCTTACACTCCTTTATTTGTATTGCAACTTTGGGGCTGTTCAGTCACCTCTTTTTCTTCTCTAGACCTTCACAAATAAGAGTGAACATGGATCTGTCATCAGATATTCTTGGAACAGACCAGGCCTTAAATTCCTATTACAGACAATAGATGAGTCAAGCAGAAGTTGCCACACAACATAAGCTTAACACAAAAGCCAAAAAGTGCACTTGACCCAAATAAAGCCACCTCAGGTGAGTACTGAGTACATGAATCTGAGCCATTTGTCCCGCTATTAGAAATAACAAACTTGGATGGATGCTTCTCAATTAAACCATCCTCATATTACTTTGCTTTATTTTCTTCATATAATCCAATCAGTTTAATAACAGAAGACTTTCAAGATGGAGTTCATTTCTGGATAGCATTTAAACTGCCACAAAGTGGGAAATTTAAATGGGAATTACTCTCGTAACTGTAAACTTTGTCTTAGTGCATTAAGTGAAATGAGTTCAGGAATAAGGAATCCCAGCCATGCCCTTCAGTTCACTGTGAAACATGGGATCAAAGGCCAGAGATAAAACACTTCCAACCACCCTGTTCCTGCAGGGCACAAGCAAAGCTTTGCAGTCCTGTTCACCAGGCTTCTAATGAGAGCAGGATCAAGTCCATATTTCATGCAACTTTCCAATGGGCTGAGACAAGGAGGGGAATTTAAAACCAATTATTACTGCTTCCAAAAAAGTTACTTATCAGAGTTCATTTTATCAAAGCAACAAAGAAATCCTCCATCATTTCCATAGCAGCCATGAAACAAGTTCCAACCCAACCATGTGCGTGAGTTCAGAAAACAAAGTGAAGTTTGCCAGGATTAGCTAATCAGTTTATTGTTTCGGTGAAGTCAGGCTGCATCTATGCCAGCAAACTGCTTTTTTGAGTGCTATTCCATTTTTAAGCACAAAGCTTCCAATATTTATAGAACAAAGATTATTCTCTCAATATCGGAGCAGATGGATGCTTTCTCCCTTCTTGAAGGGGGCTATGGGAACACAGCTACATCTCTGGAGACAAAAACCAGGCCCATGCAGACAGAGTTTAGCAGGAATGTCCATCTTTGCATGTTTCTATCACTGTAGAAATAGCTTACATAAACACAGTCCTATTTTGATGCTGTTCTGGAAATGCAGAACTAAACTGGGGCTCTCCACCCGATCTGGAATGCCATTGAATATTCATGACTCAGGTGTTGGTTTTGTTAAGTTTTAGAGAGGAAATGGAATAGGTCCTTTCCTAGTTCTGATTTCCTGCCTTCCGCTGATGCAAACCCAACACCATTCAGCAGAAAGAAGGGGTTTTAAATTAAGGTTAAACCCATTTAAGTGCGCATTAATATAGGTCTGAAGTAATCCCACTGTCATCAGCGTTATTTCATGTCTTTGACTCAATTTAGAACAGAAAATAGGCCTCAGGTATTTGGGGAAAAAGTAGAGTCAAAATTAACCAGCGCCCTGGTCCTATAACCGCGTAAGGACAAAAGCTGATGCCATTCAAAGCTTCCCTGACATCAACACGGTGTCTCCCGAGTGAAGGGCTGCCTTTACTTAGTCAGACAGTCCTCTGCAGAGCAGAACCAGTTGCCTTTCCCTGTGCTTCCAGCCAGGGAAGAAGAAAGCTAAATTAACAGGGAGCAGCACAGAAATAAAGCAAAATTCAATATTCCCATGGACTCGTATCCTCGTGCATGTAACTTGCTGTTTGTCTGCAGGGAACGAACCTCACACTTCCCTTTCATTCACCAGCAGCAAGTAGTTCAAAGGGAAGTTTATCTTAAAGGCCTCTCCCTGTGGCCTTCCTGTCTGTTCTTTTCATGCTGCATTAGACTGAGCAATATTCTCTTACTTGCTCATCACATTCCCAATATATAGCATCCTCATCTTTTATTTCTCTGCAATGCCCTTAACATGCATGCAGGCATGCTGGCCTCATTATTTTACATGCTTATCTGCCCCTCACAATTTGCCTCTGACTCTCCTCCACTATTTCAATGCTTTATCTTCACAGCACCCGTGGGCCTGTTTATTTACATTGGAGTGAGAAGCGGAAGCATAGCAAATAATTTAGACAGGGTAAATTATAGCAGAGCACAAAACTGAATCCAGCCACCTCATGTGGCACATGAGGGTCCCCAAGACTGCTTGTATTTTCCATTCAAAACCTGTTTGAAGCCAGGAGAGCTCTGTTTCTGCTGAGGCCATGGGCAACTGCGAGAAATAACACAGCCATTTGTCTGCCTTTGATGTCACCACCTTGCAGTTACCCTTTCAGGAACTCTCATATTGCCATCTAGAGAGTAAGCCTCCTGTTTTGGAGAAGAGAAAGAAATACCCACACTTTGAGACCAATGACATTGCTATGGCTCCTGTTAACTTTTATATTAGGGGGTTCTAAAATGTCTTAGAGTGAGAAGTGAAATATTTATCATCCAGACCCCATTTTAGTATATAATGGACCAAAAGAAGGGCAAGAAAAACTAAATGTAAGAGGAAACGTTGCCTTCTGCACCACGTCTTAGTGAATTCTTCAGTTGCTCCTAAGCTTCTGCATCATTTCTTACAGTAAAAGCAGTTTACTTGACACAGCAGGATAGGACATGGCCACAGTAAAACACGGGAGAGCAATCATGGATAGGGCACACGTGGTTTTAAAACTGCATTACACTTGGAAATGAGAAAGAAATACATTCAAGTGCTCTCATGCAGCAAGAAGAAACATGATAAAGCAGCCCCAAGCAATCTAAAACTATGCTGTGTGACTGAGCAGGCAGCCCAAGCAAAACAGTAGTCCAAACATCTCCTTGGGATAAAAGGCAAACATACACTTAACAGCCAAGGGACAAAGCACTGGGCTGGGAGAATCCCGTAGGCTGTAATTGCACACGAGCAAGTACAGAAGGATCATCCACCAGAGCAATAGTGCAGGTTTGATCCAAGTGGTCTAACGCCCAACTAAATCAGACAGAGAGGGTTTTCTCACCTGTAAGTTATATCCTTTCCTACGGTTTAGAGATTGCACTGCAAGAGGCAATTCCCCAAGAAGACATAGAAGGCGGGTGTTAGAGCAGTGATCCACCATGAAGCAGACTGGTTTTAGCCAGCCAACTTGTGTTTCTACACTAAAGAACACAGGATCTGTGGCCACCTCATGAGCTTCAGCACATTTCCTGCTGTTTGCTGTGACCTTTTGTATATAAAGTAATAATTAGAAGCTTTCAAACTTTTCTTTCCTGGTGTTACCATAACATATGGGGCTATGTATAAACATTAACATACAGAGAGCTCTACTGCAGGGTGCCCTTGAGGATTAGAACAAGCAGCAAACCTCCCCAGCGTACCTATCAAAACAAACCACTTCACGTTCGAACTGAGGCAGATCAAAGTGCTCGCTCAAAGATTACATTGCCGCGTAAGACGTGAGATCAGATTCTTCAAACTGAAAATCCCATCTCACACATTACACAAGAAACCCCCCTCAGATAAGTTGGCAGTGCAATTCCTGGTGCTTCCTTCTGAAACTCCCTCTTCCACCAAGCAAGGAGGACCAGAACACATCCCAAGGAGGAGATGCCAAGGCATCATTTAGTAGTATCTATTAATGTTCGTCAGGTGTGTTGTGGTTTAAGCTGTAAATCATGCCGTTTACCCACTCATTGACCCCTTTTTCTTTCCCCCCACTTCGGGAGGCGGGTGGGGAGGAATGAGGAGAAGAATCGGAAGAATGCAACTCCCACAGGTTAAGACAGAACAGTTTAGTAATCTAAGTATAACACAACCCACTGCTGCTACCGCCAATAATAATAATGACCAGGGAAATACAAGGGAAGAGGACACAACTGTTCACCACCCAACAACTGAGCTGTGAACTGAACTCTCCAAGTTCCTACCCCCAGGTTTTCCACCCTGGACATGGCATGCTGTGGTATGGAATACCTCTTTGGTCAGTTTGGGTCCGGTGTCCTGTCTCTGCTTCCTCCAGGCTTCCCCTCCTCCCTGGCAGAGCAGGAGGCTCAGAAAGTCCTTGGTCAGCCCAAACATTCTAAGCCATAACTGTAAACATTGGTGTTATCAGCGTTGTTCCCAGGCCAAAAGCTGAAAACACAGTGCTGCACCAGCTACTAAGAAGGAGAAGAATGACTGCTGCTGCTGAACCCATGACAACATGTTCCTACGTGATCAAACCAGAGCAGCAGTATTGACTTCTGTCCCTATTCTAGCAAAGCTATTAAATAAGTTCATATTATTAACAAGAAATGGACTAGAATTGGAATTGCCAATAACCAACTGTGCTGTTACATCGAGGCCAGGATAATATTTCCCAGGGAAATATTGGTGCCTCCATAGCCAACAAGTTGAGTGGTTCAGTCTAAGAACTTGTGACAAATTATACCCTCCAGATGGGATGCGAAGGGATCTGCACCACAGAAAAGCCCTTTTAGGTCCAGAGGGAAAAGCATTTGTTCTATTCAGTATATAACCATGGAAGAGTCTTTTAAAGAAGTGAAAGAAACTGAAGACACCAATCAGTTAAAGAAAGTCTTTCCCTGAGCATTAGCACATTTCCTAGGACTCTGTGACAAAGGAATAAGTGTAGTGAAATCTATTTACTACAAAGTGAGTGACATAGCTTGGAAGAAGGGGGAATTGATGAAGATACATCATCAAAAGGGAGCAAATCTTCCCACTGCTATTTAAGATCTCAGAATGATGGTCACCGCTATAAAACTACAGCAGAGAGACCCAAAGGACAGTGACAAATTATACCCTCCAGATGGGAATTATCTAGAAGATGCAGATCATTCCGAATTGGAAGATGGGATGACTAATCCATCTATGTGA
>JASSUY010030390.1:0-11408 GCA_032466535.1 Forpus xanthops | reverse complement strand
TAGGACTAGAGCCCATACTTATTGCAGAGAATGGCATTCCTCAGTAAATCAGAGCTCAGCAAAAACTGGTACTTGGATAGTATTTCAACACTCAGCATGCATAGACCCTTGCCCTTTCTATGTTACAGGGACTCTTCTACTTCAGAAAGCTTTGATTCTTCATGCCTGCTCACAATACATGTAAAGACAGCATGTGCCAATGGCATCAATGCCAGTTAGAATGCTTCATCTCCCCATGTTATCCTATAGAATGATTTGGATTGGAAAGGACTTTAAGATCACCTAGTTCCAACCCCGCTGCCACTGACAGGGACATCTCACTTTAGATCATATCACCCAAGGCCCCATCCAACCTGGCCTACATCAGGGACAACTTATGGAGTATATTCAATATATGTGCAAACTCTATCCATAAACACATGGGAGCTAAATCATCAACTGCAAGGAACTCCATTATTGCTCAGTGGCACACTGTGTTGAACTCAAAGTTCTATTTTTATCATGGGTTGGTTTGATATTTGACTTGGTTTATAAAGAAAGGGCTCCATTGTTCCTCTTTCAAGTTTTCTATACAGCTGGAAACATACCATTCCATCTCTATCTCCATCCTTTTTGCTATTCATGCAACTTTCAGCTGGTTCTGTTAGAGACACCAAAAACCACTTGAAGAGATGGTGTTTGCACCTTAATTCTTCTTCTGCAAGTCACACACTTGGTTGCTTTATTCCCGGACATTAATAAACCCATCAAACCTTCAACCAAGCACTCCGGGGCAGACACATGAGGGACAGTTGTGGGGGTTATTGTTACAGATTTGGAAGCAAAATATAGACCCCACAATGTGACAGAGTCCACCACAAGCCACAAGGGTACTGGTATACATGGCTAATAGCATAGTCATACAACTTGCCCTTTCACCACTTTATAAGGCTTCCCTTTGGGATAGATCATTTTTAACGCGCATCTTCATGTATTCCAGCTGCAATCAGAAGTTAAGAGACACAGCTTTGTTCATCAAAGTTATTTTTAATGGGTTTCTTGTCCTATTTTCTGTCTGTGGTCTAAATACAGTCATTTCTTTGACTGCAGACTCTTTCAAATAAGGCAGAATGAGGAAGCAATAGGTTTCCCTGCTGCTCATTGTAATCACCAAGCTGCTCACTCTGTCTCAGCAAACCGCTTAAGCAATTAGATTCAGAGATTGTAGCAGGAGAAACATTTCTGTTCCCAGCTTCATTGCAAATA
This sequence comes from Forpus xanthops, assembly GCA_032466535.1. Classification (NCBI taxonomy): domain Eukaryota; kingdom Metazoa; phylum Chordata; class Aves; order Psittaciformes; family Psittacidae; genus Forpus; species Forpus xanthops. The sequence goes on along the minus strand of JASSUY010030390.1, from coordinate 10,163 downwards.
AACCAACTGTCTGCATCCCGAGGTCGTCAGCTATCCCAGGGGACATGACACAAGTCTTGGAATGAACCCTTCCTCTTCCAAAGGTAAGGAAATTCAGAACTACGGGTGCCACAGCGCGTGGAGGCGATAACTGAGATGGAAGAAACATCTATTGGGTTCTCCTGTTTAGCACGGAAAGGTTGGAAATGGGCATCTTTCCTGCTATGCCAGCATGAAGCCTCTCTTCTATTGAGCTTCCTCAGTCTCCTGATGACAGTCACTGGAGTTAGGAACGGTACCTGTTCTGCCCAAGAAATTTAGGGGCACAAATGCCAGAAAACGGGAGAAAAAGGATAACCAAAGGGTAGCCTAGAAAGAAACTGAGAGCTCAACAGGTAAAGAGCTCTCCTGTTACTCCAGCTTCCAGACAAAAGCCTTTTCCTCCTTTCTCAACACAAAACATGTAGGCAAACCAAACCATGGCTAAAAGGGGATGGAAAAAGAGAGGAGAAAAGCCCAACAAAATAAACCTGAAACAACATCCTGCTGGTCATGTTAACCAAAACAGTCTGGTTTTCTGAGGCGTTATGTATGTAGCACCCACGAGGATCAGTAGGCAAATTTAAGGATGGAGATGTAACTGTGTGGTTAAGACTTCAATGTGTGAAATGATGAAGTCACAAATCGCTTCTTCATTTTCGTACTTCTACAGTATGAGTTAACCAGTCTGATCCAAGGCCCAATGCTTTTGATGGTTAGTATTCTATTTATTAAGTAGGAACTCAATCTGCTCATCAGATTCCATGCAAAAAGCACAAGCTTACAAGTGCATTTTCATCCATCACTCATAAATATAAAGCCATTGAAAAGTTTTGCAGCAGTTCTTTTGCTTCCTGTTCAGTTAAATAACCACTCTTCACCAAGAAATGGTCTTCTGCTGTGTCACCACAGATCTAGAGGGGTTTCTAGGAGGAAAGCCACTTGGGATGAAGATGACAAACTCAGGCAATACCAGCACTGCTGAGAGGGGAGGGTATTTAACAGATCCCTTCACTCATCTTTGGTAGGCAGTATTCAAACACTTATTCTTCCTCAAGAAGAGAAGTAGCTGTATTATTCATCATTGGGTTACACAAATGCATAAAAGGGATTTAGAAACTCTAAGGCTTTTCCTAGGAACATTTATCAGCTTTAAGTTACACATTAACTCTGAACTGTTGGGTATTATTCTTTCAGGTCATCATGATGTGATAAAGAGCCTTAATAAAAGGCTCTCCAAATCCTAGAACATCAATGCTAAGACACTGTCCATTATTCAACTGCAGCCTTTGCCAAGAGCAGTGTTTGATTTCTTCTGTCATCTTCATAGCCTCCTGGCAGAAGACTCAGAAGAGGAGGAGATCAGTGTCATATCTGTCAGATTGCTGGAGGTGCTCCTACAAACGCACTGCTAGAGCCATGTGGCTGCGTGGGAAGCCTCAAGTTTGTTCATCAGGAATGCCTAAAAAATGGGTCAAAGCTAAAATCAAATCAGGTGAGAGAGACCCATAAAAGATATAAAACACTGGAGAGACACTTCTGCCACATTCACCTCTTAGCTAATCCCCCTGCAGGGATCAACCGTAATGGGGTTGATCAAGATGAAGTCTTCAGGTTTCCTCATTAGCTTGCTCACCACAGTACTGGTACATAATGAGCAGGTGATCAAAACCAAACCCATCATTTTCTGGTGCTTGGTTGAGATTAAAACAAGATCTTTGCTATTAAGTGCTGAAAGATTTAACAAGGCAATCTACAGCAATTGGGAGTATTAGGCAAACGTCAAATTTTGCAGGGATCATAAACTGCATGCGTAAGACTGATACGCAAGAGAAATGTTTGAGTGCCAGAGAAAACCCCCAACAACATTAAATGAAAGCATTGGAAGAATTCAGATAGGGAGTGCAGGAGGAGTATGAGCAGGTCAAATCGCAGCATTCAGAAAGGTGACTCCCAGCCACAGAAGTGTCAGATTGATCATCCTTTGATTTCACCCTCACTTATGTCACCATGGGTTTCTTTTTTCTTTAAGCACTATTCCTGCTGTGCCATTTCTAGTTCCGTGCTGAACGCAGGTTACCACTGACAGTATACCTCTGCCAGCTCAGATTATAGGAGCATTTGTACAATATGGACCCTATCTTTATCAGGAGATTAAAGGACTGTCATGGTTTGAGGCTTTCAAACCCATGCAGCCGCTCGCTCACTCACTTCCCCCTCTTTAGAATCATAGAATCAGTTAGGGTGGAAAAGACCTTTAAGTTCACCAAGTCCAACCAAGGCAATCCCAGCACAAGCTGGTTTGGGGCTTTTAAATGATTTAAAGCTGCATTCTACAGTGCTTGTAGACCACTTGGGTAGACCACGGCTGTTGAAGTTCCCAAGGGAGCTGTATCATTTTCAACTTACTCCTTGTAAGCCAGCACATGAAAATACAAATTAAACCCCCACCATCAGATAATAACCAGAGAATTAACCTCCACAGAGGATACAAGTAGGTGTAGGATACAGACAAATACCTTAACCTCATGTGGATTGGGTAATGTCACGGTAAAGTGCCAATCCCGTTTGTGGGGAGATAATAGCTCATGCCAGCTTTGTTTCTTCAGTCTAAAAGGCCGATGATGTATCGGTGAAACCCTGTGTACTTGGGTCCCTGCCAGGCCTTGTTCATTTAAATTCCTGGCTTTCCCCCAGCTTAGGGAAGTGATTCACATATCCCAAACCTTCCCCAAATCCTGTCCTCAGAGCCAGTTGACAGTACACAGGGACATGATCCCATTTAGAGGGAGCTCCTGAGGGCAGGAAACAGCACAAGAAAACAGGCGGTGATGTGTTAAGCAATGGAAGAACCAAGTGGAACCTTATCTCATCAAAGGTACTTCTTGGGACATCAGTCTTAACACGCAGAACTTCTGCTCCTGGTTTCTGAATGTGCAGGGAGGGTGTCTTGGTTTGTGATGGGATTTTGGTTTGGGTGCACATGGAAAGCAATTCCTCTTTGGAAGTTTCTAGTCCACATTTTCCTTTAGAAGAAAAAGGGAAAAGAGAAATGGTTGAGAGGGTAGGGATGTATCCATTTATTTTATGGCAGTCAAAAGAAATTCAGTGTGGTCTTAAAAATAACAAGGGGAAGACGCAAGTAAACGACTCCAGGCAATTCCTTGGCTTTTTAGGTGCTGACAAAGCCTTAGATAGTGGTTTATATACGGAGTCCATTACTGCATTTTATATCAGCAAGGCTCATGATCCCTGCAGTTTTATTCCATAAAGGCTACAAATTTGGTCAGTTCAAAAGCAAACAAGAAATCCAATACAGCCATATACCACTCACAATTTAAGAGAAGACTGCTCCAGTTACCCCTACTGTTACATGAGTTTAGTATGAGGATGCAGTGGCTTCAAGATTCAAGAGAATTCCAGTAAAAAGAAGGCAATCTATAGAAGATGGCTTTAAAATAAAACAGTTCCCCATTCCGATTTTATGACAGGAATGATGTAGGTTGAGGTTAAAGACTTCACTGCTTGCCTTATTGCAGGGGCTGACCTTGTAGGAGGCTGTGAACACCTGTAATTTGCAAGCAGGATCTGATCACTGGTGTGGATAATCTCAAGGTGAATGCATATAACAGAAATCACCATCAGTTGTGGAGGAACTGCTCCTCTCCAGAGCAGAATCCATAACCCTAGTTCAATATTGCTGCCTTGCAATTAGTTCAGTGTGTAGTGAAGTGTCCACCCCAACTGTAACCTGCTAAACTGTGAGAGATGCTTACTAAGGCAGATTCCATGGGACGTAAAGAGACTTCCTTAAACTTGTATAACCCCAGAGGATTTCTCTGCCCAGTATCTGGAGGCGTTGCATGGAGAAAACCTTTAATTAAGTGTGGCAATGGGAAACAAGTCTTATTTGTTATGTAGATAAAACACTGCAGGAGAGAAGCCAAGGGTTTTGCTGTCCTTCACATTATGTTGGATGAGGAATGTAGCTGATGAAGCCACAGAAGAATCAAATATCTTCCAATGAACATAGAACTTTAAAAGAAGAAATACAAGCACAAGTGACCAAGATACTGAAACCAAGAACCTCCTTTTCTAATGACAGCCAGGAACACCCTCTCTTCTGAGAGGTAAATCTTACCAGATGCATTGGTTTCATTACACAGTGATGCCAGGACTGAGGAAAGAGCTCAATGCGCTCAGAAACCACAGAAAAACTCCTTGACAACATTCAACACGATGGTCTTCAAACTTAACGCACAAATTCTGTTCCTTCACTGTTAGTGACACGTTTCCATGACCTTTGTGATTTCAAGTCTTGGATGGGACCCGCTCTGTAAGCTGGCAATAAATAAGGTATTATAAAGCCTTTTAGCAAACGGCAATAGAAACTGTCTTCTCCAGAAGTCTTGGCTTTCCTCAGAGTACCTGCTAGGAGTTTCAGTCCCCACTTCTACCTTTCGAGTACTAACAAGTCAAGGAACAAGGCTTGCAAGTGACCCATGTGCACACAGTTCAGGTTTGAAGCTTTTAGAGAACAAAAAGAACGACTATCATTCTGATTTGATAATCCAGTGCGTTACGCTTCAACATTCCATGCAAGGAAGAGCTGCCAAGCTAATTTCGCCCCTCAGGCGCTTTAAAACCAGGATGAATTGCAAGGGCATATGTATTCAGAATAATTAAGACTATAGGTTACGTTTCTTTCTGGAGGTGTTTGATATATTATACTGCTATACTTTTTAGGGTATTGTTTGCGATGCATTCCCAGTGATGCCAGAAGCTTCCAAAACATATGCTTAGGTGCCCTTTTCAGTATTTCTTCTCATCTAAATAAATCATTCAATGTGCCGCATCTTTCCTATCAACTAGGAGAAGATGCACAATCTGGCAGAAGAGCCTCAAGTTATTTGCAGTAAACAGTGTATACTTCCCCATCTGCATGCCTTCAGGCCTGCCTTCCTCATAAAGAAAAGGCAAATGACTTCCCAGAATGCTTACACAGAAGTGTTCCCCAGCAAACTATTTCCTAGGTGATGGATTTGCTGCTCTGTGAACAGAAAGTCTTTCACTAAGGCTGAGATTGGCATGCGCCCATTGAAACCCTAAAGGAGAAGAGCACCATGGCTTGAGATGTCCACAAACAGTGTAGGAATTTAGGGGGAAAACAGTGTTTCAGTTTGAACCCATCACCCCGTGTCCTATCACTACAGTCCCTCATGAAGAGTCCCTCTCCAGCATCCTTCAGACACTGGAAGCTGCTCTGAGGTCTCCACACCTCCAGGCTGAACAGCCCCAATGTTCTCAGCCTTTGGCTAACATAAACGTGCTAGAGTACAGAATACTATAACACAAAGAGCACACCAGCCCAGTTACAGCCTTTCCCAGGCGTGTCAGAGTACCTATGTACCCATGAGAGGTACACAGCACCACCCCAAACCACCTAAACTACAACAAAAATGTGTTTTGATCAAAGCTCAGGGTTAAGGGTGATGCTGCTTCCATTCATAGGCTGGCTGCTCACACCTCTTCCCAGAAGAGGACTGTACTTCTCAGAACACTATTAGCAGCATAAGGCAGCCCTTATCAAGCTGGGATTTACATCCAGCGTGGGCATCCTCTAAATGCACATACACAAAACTCCCTCCCTTTGCTATTCTCCCTTTTCCCCCACACAAATGCACTTGTGTGTACACATCATTTTGTGTCTCTAATGAGAGGAACACAGCCATCTCCCACTTGGAATGAGGGCTGCACTTCCACGCCAGCAATACCATACAGTGTATTTACAGGGGAAATGATTATTAACGTCTATAGTTTGTTTCCCTATTGGCAGCTGGCACTTTAATTACGGAGGCAAAATGCAAACAAAACACTTGTTTGTGAAGAGGGAGACAAGAAGAAGTGCTTTGTCCCAAGGGTTGATTAGATTCACTGTTTTAAAAACACTATTCAATTAGACCCATCGAGTGGAGATTTGGGGAGGCAAAATCAATTACCCCTAGTGGAACACAGCCAGGATGCTGCGCTTTGCTTTATGACAGTTCGAAGTGCCATGAGATCTGCAGTACCTACAGGTGGTCAAGGTCTCCTGCTGGTTCGCACCAGGAATGGACACTTTTAGAGGCAGACTGCCCTTGTCTCATGATCTGGTTTAGGGAAGCTTCACACCACCTCATTCTGCACCTGGCTCCCCACTGAGCCAGGGTTTTCCTTCGAGACCTTCCATCTAGGAATGCAGAAAACTCACCCCTTGTTCACGTTACTGATGATTATCTACATTGTAGTTGATCCAGATTGGAAGAGAAAGCAGACACCTCCTCCCAGACCCCACACACAGTTCTAGGTAGTACATCTGTAGTTGTAAGTGCACCCACTTCTCTGATGGGACTTGCAAGTTCCGTTCCAAATGGGTACTGTACTCATAGAGTGTTATATCCCATGTCCTATTTTACACGTGAGGCCAGACTAAATGTTCATCTTTCAGTTACCTGTGTTCAAGACCTTCACCCTTTCCTTTTTAACAGGGTATTATCCCAGTAGAAGCAGCAACCCTGCATTTTTGCAGGCCAGGACTCAAAACTCAAGATAACTCCCTCAGCATCTTCCCTCTCTGAAGATGCTGAAGTCCCACAATACCCAACAGCTAGGAGCATGCTAGTTCTTACTAGGATTACCATCACACACAACATTAACTATGAAAACAAGCCGAGTTAATAAGTGAACTGCATTCAGAAACTCAACCCATAGCCTTTTTGGCTGAATATGTCTCATATGCAGCTTCCTTTGCTCTGAATGCCTCTTGGATGCGGGCAGCAACACTGACCTGTTAGGTTACTCTGGTGACCCCCTCCATCCTAGCCTCTTTGAGCTTCCAATCCCATTATAGTACTAGATATAGAATGCAAAATCACATCCTACATGCTGAGCTAAGACAGCTACATACATATGCATCCCTAACTAAGTGTCACTCATCTGCCTCACAACTGTGGTGCCTTGGGTCATGCCTTTCCATCACTCAAGGTTTCACTGCACTCCTGTCACATACACGTTTAATGTTAAACATAAAAAGAACCTGCTTCTTATTCATGTAACATAAGAGAGGCCAATTAAACACAGAGATAAACTGCTATCCAGGATGTCCCAGCAGTGCTAAAGACTCAGCCCAGTCAATCCTGGCATCTTTGTGTAGTTTAGCACAATGTAGTCACCAAGAGGAAATACACAGATTTGCTTTTCACATGCAGACACAGCACAAACAGGTTCAAGTCTTGGACTGCATCACCTTTACAAAGAGAGATGTGCAGAACTCATGAGACTAAACTATACATCCTGATTACCTGAAAAAGGGTAAGAAGAGTACCAAAACCAACAGTGCTTCCACTTGCCTTGTGGTTATATCCCATCCTCACTGCTTTCTTCTGAGAGCTACAGCACTTGAACATTCCTCTTCTATTGCCAAGCACTTCTATCCATATAGAACCAACAAAGCAGGTCCAAACAGACCTTCTTCTTCAAACAGCAGCCTGTTGTGCAGCTCCCTCACAGGCTCTACAAGCACAGCTAATCTCCATCCTTCTTAACACCTTCATGCAAGACAATTCATTCCCTAATTGTCTTCCAGTTACTTAAATGACTTTCACAGGGGGTTGGGCAGCTTAGACTCACCTATGCTTATCCTGCTCACCAGTCAAGTATCCAGGTGTATAGTCCTGTGCAATCCCAAAGTACTATATGCTTGGAAAATGCACCCGCAATGATTGAGGAATGAGAATGGTGATGACTTTTTCAACAGTGGTAATTTAAATGAGCAGCTTCTTTGGTTGATGCTAAAGAGACACCAACTCCTTTCAATAGTCTGGGCAGCAACGCATTAGGGAACCTTAATTAAACTCACATTGAAAATGAGGGTTTTGATGAGCATCTCAACCCATGTGAAAGCTTTTCTTAGCTATGGGTAAATCCTATTTCCATCATCTTGAGAGCTCCTTCATTATTTCACTCATTTCAGTCATGCAGACAGGAAGAGTTCTCATATATCTGTGGTGCTGTCGTTTGTGACCAAGTCAGTGGGGTAGCACTAGGGACACGTCAAATTAAAGCGTATTTCCCCTGGTTTAGCTTGTTATGAATTGCAGAGCCGCAGCTGTAACTCCACTGTTGACTGACAGGAAGAACCCAGCATGAGGCTGGGTCTGTACCTTGCAAAGAGGCTTGTGGGGTTTTTAAAGTCAAAGAACATCTTTCCACTGGGCTGTAGTTGAGCTCTTCTAAACAAAGGTCAAATGAACCGACCCAGTGGCTGCTTGTGGTTTGTCTCAAGTCTTTCATCAGCCATCTCGAAACTGCAGGAATAGGGATTTCTGGAGGCTGGGAAGAGATTTAATTAGAAGCCAGGCCATGAGATGGTGGATTCCGTGACTCCTTTCTAGTCCTGCCACTCTGAAATGGCCACTCTAAAATAACACTGCCATAGCGATAAGAATAATGCTTTTATTGTTGTCCTGATGATATGTTTGTCCTTACAATTAGTGGGTGTTTCTGGAGTAGTTACAGCTGAACATCACCAAGAAGAAGACAAAAGGACTCAAAACCCTAAAGATGAGAAGACAAAAAGGGAGAGAATACTTTCAGCTGTAGCACATCAACCCCTCGCATGTGGGGCATCAGGACCTCCACTTCCACCACCTACCTCTCCTCTTTACCATTTGTTAGCATTAATGATTTAAAGCCCTTTCCATTTGCCATTCGGAATGCAACACTTCCAAAATTCAGGCTTATTTTAGACACCCCCAGTATAAAGTCAGCAACCCCAGGTCACAGATTTCTCCTACAGGAAAAGGCAAGTCTGAGAGACAGAAATACTCTTTTACTCTATATATGGCTCATTCTGCCTCGTGAAGGGTGATTTAGACTGGTCATATAAACACCTATGGTGCAGACGTGAAGCAGAGCACAGATTACACCTCAAGTGGTTCATGATAACAATTAGAAAAGAGGAATCAAAGAGTGTCCCACAAAAACTTCAACTTCTGAAAGTTTGGATTCAGGTGAAAGATACCAAACCCTGGAACAGAGGAGGGAATTAGGTCTGGAATCTGCTCTGGTGGATAAGTCCCTGGCATGGTGCAGGAGTGAATTGGAGCCAGAATGAGTCTGGTTTCTGAGCAACCTCAATTATCTGTTAATGGCCCAGCATTACATGGGCAAATGTGCTCTAAATTAGTCCAACTCCCTCTCCTGTAATATCAGCCAAGCCCATCTGATGGGGGACACTTACTGCAGGCAGGATAAATAGTTGAAAACGTTGAAAGCTTTTATTTGCCATCATTTCCCTAAAACATCCAGGGCTCAAAGTGACAGCTTTAGTGCCAAATGATCCACTGCCGCAGCACTAAGGGGTTACAGATGGCCTTGGTAAAAACCCTCATAAAGTCTATGGGCAAGAGGCAAACATGAACAAGAAAGCAGTTTCAGACCAGCATTTCAGAGAGAATGCTGAATTAAAGCAGAGACCCCCGGGAGCGGTGCAGGGAAGCTATTCATTAGTTACTCATTCAAATAGTTTGATAGAGAATCAGGCACATTCAGTTCCGAATGGGTAGCTGAGTCAGCCCACTTGATGTGCATCCATCAGAGCAGGGAAAGAAATGAGCCCAGAGGTGGCACAGAGGCAGATGTTGCTGCGTCAGTGATGGACAATTAATGAGTGCTTGATCCTATTTTGAGGGCTTGATCCTATTTCTGCAGACGTTCACCCTCAGTGCTCTTGCTGTTGGGCTGCTGCACTGCGCAACCTTCCTTCGCCCCCCCGCCCCCAGGTCTGTGTTAATACAGTTTGGATGAAGAACAGTACATAAGCCTCTGGCTATATGAGACCCTTTGGCTTTGAAAACAATCCTCTCCATCCCCCAGTGTCACTCTGGGTTCACAGGGATGGCAGAGGCTTTCCCATGCTCCAGGTGCCATCCAGTGATGAAGAGGTGAAAGACCTTTAGCTGAAATCGGAGAGGGGCTTTGGACCTATAGGGACAGGCCAAGGGGAATGGCTTTAACCTGCCCTGAGACTGAGATGAGCTCTTAGGCAGAAGCTGTTCCCTGTGAGGGTGCTGAGGCGCTGGCACAGGGTACCCAGAGAAGCTGTG
>JASSUY010030389.1:0-48823 GCA_032466535.1 Forpus xanthops | reverse complement strand
CAGTCCCGCCGGCGCGGTGCCGGCCCAGCCCCGGCCCCCCCAGGCCCTGGGGCAGGTGCCTGCCGACCCTCCGCGGGGTGGAGGTGCGGACGCCGCGGCCCTCACCTTCGCTGGAGGCCGACAGCAGCGCGGAGCAGGCGGGTGCCAGGTGTGCTGCTCCTGAGCTGCCGGGAGCGGCTTAACGCCATTCCCTCATACTGCTTTCACTCATCGCTTTGAAATCTGTTCCGCAACCCAGTTTAAGCTACGCGAACGTGTTAATTGCTGTAAATGGAACAGCTGAGCAGAAATATGCTCTACTGACCTCTAATTAAGCTCTATACATTTGGCACTTGAGTCAGAATACGATTATTATTTATTGTCGTAGCAAAACACAATCTGCTGGTTTCAGCCATTTCTTCCTTGTTCACATTTTAGTTGTGTGGTGAGTGATACATGAGCTAGTCATATCTGCTTTCAGCTAAAAGCTGTGTTCTAGACTGAGGATTATTAGTACTTCATGAATATGTATTCATTTTTCAAACTTTTGAGTCTGTCTAAATTACAAAACTACTTTGCTGGGAAAGCTTAATTGGGAAATCAGCTGCTTATTGTACCCCTGTAGGAATATGCAAGTGGATGCAGATGGAGTTGCCAGCCTGGCATCTCCTTTGGGGCAATTTACACAGACTACGTTAAAGCAACAGCTTAATTTTTTTTAATATAATACTTTTTCTTCTTGTATATTAAGTTTTTTCTTTCCGTACTCGCCCATTAACTGCATATTTCCTCCTTTGAAGAATTTTTTTAAATACAAGTTTAACGTAAAAAGAATGGAAAGTGGAAAATGAGACAAGAACAGCAACACCTGTAAAATCTTTGTAAAGGAAGCCCGGTGTTCAAAACTGTTCAGTGGTGCCCTCTAGGATTTTAAAGTGCTAGCGAAAATTAATCCTTAGCCTCAGCATTCCCGCAAGAGAAAACACCCAGCCCACAAACCAGACATACAGTGAATGTGGTATAATAATATCAAGCCCACCGTGCTGGTTTAAGAAAAAGCCATCTTGCTCCTCAGAGCATTAGCTGCATGGTCCAAACCAGTTTATTTTGATAAAGGACTTGGATCATTGCGTAAAAAATAATAATAAAAAATACAAAGTAATACTGTTAACATAGAAGAAGCCCTTTAGTTTATCTTTCCCTTTCTAATTGCTATTTCATGAGTGATTTTCTCAGTCCCATTGCTAACACGTAGCTTCTCTTGTCAGCTTCGTTGAATTCCCTGTCTTGAGCAAATTTTGAGTCATACCAAAGCAGTGCTAGATAGCACCTGTAAATAAGCACTATGAACTACAGCTGGTTTTCCTTGGTTACGTAAGCAGCACCATAAATCCAAACTGTGGAGATGAAAGGTTAGAATAGTAATTCAGGGAGCCCACAGCTGCCCAGGGAAGGAGGTGTTTCTGAGGATCTGAGACAGGCTGAGGTGCAGGCAGCAAGGCCAGGCATGGGGTTGGGCCATGGGGACCCCGCCATGCCATGTGCAGGTGCTGGCAGCACAAGTGGGAGCTGGAGGAGGCAGGAAGGCATGGCTGTGAGTGCTGGGTTTGCCCAAGCACCCATGGCAGTGTTCACACCAACCTCAGGCTTAATGCTGATGTGGCATTGCCAGGACACAAGAGGCAACACCTGATCCAGTAGGAAGCTGTGGCTGCATAAAGAGGTGATGCCCCATCTAGCATAACATTCCTGTAGGACCAGTGCGCATATTCAAGGATGAATACAAATGTATAAATACCTGAAGGAAATGAATCTGTACCAAATCCATGCTTCACACCCTTCAGCTGCAGTACTATTGATCTGCTACCAAAGACTCCAAGCTCAGATTCACAATCTGGTCTGAGAAACTTCAATTTTTCAGTCTTCTGTGCCAGGGTAGGATTTTCCAAGATACCTGACTAATCCCTGTAACTTTATTCTGAGTGTCATCTCATTTTCCAGTAACTTTTTGGAAGGGTGGGAATCTGGAGCAGATTCCGTTGCGAGTGTTGCTCACATTGACTACAAGCATCAAGCTACCTCCCTGCCCCAGAGTCGCTGATGATACCCTTGAGGGTGTAACATTGCACTCATGCATCATCTCCTGGCTGCCTCTGGGAAAGAATCTCCAAAATCAGAAGATTAGGTGCTACCACAAGCTGCAAACAGCAGCATCTTTCCAGAGCCACATTTGCCTTGCCTCACAAGAGGGGAAAAGAGACATTTCTCTTTTATGCACATTTTCTGAATCACTGCCATTCTTGCCTGCTTTTTGCTCCTTCCTCACATACCTCACTTCATCCAGGCTTTCTTTTTCCTTTTTTATACTCCCCTTACTGTGACTGCTCATCCCTTGCCTGTCCTAACAAACCTCATCTGTTGTTTCTGCCTACTCTATTTTCCCCTTCTCTTACAACTTGGAGTCAGCCAGGTGTGCTGAAGAAGAGCAGAGGCACACAAAGGACAGCAACCCTTGCTCCTCACCTGCTTTAGGGCACATTGGACCTGCCAAGAAAACTGCTTTCCCACTGTGGCTGGACCCATGCAGCCCATGCTGTCTAAGCAGCTACATCCCTCCTGCTTCATCGGCAGCCTGCATCTGAGGCTGCTGGTACTTGAAATGGAAATCTCACATACTGGTTTTAACAGTTTGCGCATTCTGACTGCAGTGCTTCAGTTACGAAAGGTCCAGGAGCTTACATGAATAAAGAACGAGGCATATTTTTTAGCAGCCATACTGTTACATGCCTTCGTACACAGCCAGCAGATTAGTGTCTTCCTGCTTGTATTACTGATCTATTCTTATTTTGGACTACAACCATAAAGCATGTTGCATTAGCACCTTTTCCTCCATAGCTCTAGCATATGCCTTGTAGCTGAATAGGTTTCTGTCTGGTATAGCTGAAGCTGAATTCCTTCCAGCTTTGTCTCTTAATGCACTTTCTGGAAAATCTGGATTTTATACCACTGATTTTCATTAAACTGAATGTTTTGTTCTGTTAACAGCTGATTTAACTCAAAAGGATGATGTATCCCTAATGAGAAATGAAAGCGTGCTCGAGAGCAAATGGAAATTCCCAGTCAGTCCAATTAGCGCTGAACTATCGCAGCATGTGGGTGTGCAAAGGGAGTGGTCTGGACATAAATCCAGCTGCTTCTACCTGTTGGGTTTGGTTATCAGGAAGACTTGGATGCAGATTTCAATATTTCAAATGTCCTGGTATGAATAATGGGCCCAAACCAGGTGCAGACTGAGGGGCTCATAGAAAGAGCTCCATAAATGATCATCAGAATGCCTACACATAGCGAGGGTAAATACACATATATATAGTATATAAGCTGCTCTGCGTCTCACTCGGGAGTGCTGCTGGAAGGGGTGGGTGAGCACAGAACTGGGAGGGTGAGCTGCTATTTCTCTGCAAGACATCTTATCTGCTGCAAAAATGCCTGCTTCTTGTTTTACCCAAATTGGCTTATAACCTACCTGTTGGCTTCTGGTGAGCTTCATTCCCCTTTTCATTGGGAAACTTGTTAGGTCAAATAGTGCTTTATCACACTATGTTTTCTTCCTTCAGTCTCTGCAGTTCTGCATCTTCCTTTTTCATTTGTCACAGGAGATGGCATCTCTTCCCAACACCCCTTATGCAGCATGCAGACTTTCCACAGTGAGCCTGAAATACTAATTTATTTTATTTTAAAATACTACTGCCTGCAGTATTTAAAATACTACACTATCGAAGCTGGGAGAGGTGCCTCAGCTGGGCTTCCATGGCCACCTGCACATAAGTGAGAACTGAGGAAATTCTGTCTGAAAGGACTCAAAAAGACACTTATTTGTACAAAAAAAAAAATCAAAGCTCATTGTCTATCTAAAAATCCTTATATATATATATAGCAGATAGACTGTTAGCGATGACTGTTTACCCGTTTTGTTCCTTTCCAGCTTCAGCTTCCCATGATGAAAATGCCCAGGTTTGGCCTCAACTTGTACATAATCTCTTTGGGAAATGTGAGGGTGAGAAGACAAGAATATGGAAAGTGGCTTTTGTGCAATGAGCAATTTCTGTCACTTTCCTTCCAGAACTTGTGACCCTTAGCATCTGAGACGGAAGGCTGGCAAGGAAATGATGTGCAAGACAAAAATGTCCTTAACAGTAAAGAAAACCAGGGGAAAGTGTAAAACCTTCCAGGAGAGAGGCCCAGTGTTCCCTTTTCCTCTTATCAAGGGCTGACAGTGTGGATTACTGCTCTGCAGTTTTGCACCAGCCCCCAGGATCCCACTGTGGGAGCTGCTTGTCTGCAGAAGGGAGTGCCTGTGTCCTGGGAACCTGGGAGAGGGCAAGGGGGGCAGTGGGGAGTGGGGACCCTTACTCCAGTGCAGCAGCTCTGGCATGCTGCTCCACCACGGCGAGCCTGGCACAGCGTGGGACCTGCTCACCTCTGCAAGCCTCTGCTGCCTCTGTTTGCCTTTCCTTGGAAAACAAACCTCGGAAATGACAGTTCTAGAGCTGATAAGAATAATTAGACATGCCTGTTGCAGATATGACATGCACTGCAGGTTGAAAGCAAGTCTTAACTGAGTTCCCAGCCTGCTCACGAAAACTGACAGCAGAATACGTGCCCAAAGCTCTATGGGTGCTTCTGCCAGCAAAGTCTTTGCTTCACCACTGCTTTGCCCTCCTGTGCTGATGTCCCTGCTGGGTGGAAGTTGCTGTCCCTACTGCTGTTCTTGGAGACCATCAACCTGCTATTTAGGGGGTGACAGAATCCTGCTGTGCTACATCCCTCAAGGAGATACCTCTGATGCCTGCTGCTAAGGCACAGGAAGCGGCTCTCTCCCCCACCCCAGTGAGAGAGGATCATGCGCCTGTGTGCATTTTTAATGTCTGAGCTGACATTTTGCTGTCTTGAAAACAAAAGCTGTTCATGGGCTAATTAAATAGATCTGCACACAGCATAACGTAAGCCCCAAGTAGCGACAGAGTCCCTACAGGGTGTGAACTTTGGAAGACAGAATGACAGAGTATTGTGCATGCAAAAGATTTTCATTTTATAACCAACAGTGGATAGTGTGGTGAGCACCTAGCATGGAATTCAGAGTGTTTGGTCTGTAAGGCCTGGTAAGTATCCAATGTGATTGTCACATAGTCACATGGGGATGAGTACTATACATCTTTTCTTCTCCTTCTTTGCTTTTGTTAATATTATAAACTAAAACCAATAATGCTGTTTCAGACTGCCTTCTGTATTTCAGAATATGCAAATAGTTTCTGATCAGCACTGCCACTGTGATGCCCCTGTGACATAACACAGCAATAAATAAGAGTTAATGGAAGTGACTTATTAATTCTAGTAGAACAACTACACTTCCAGAGTTTAAAGATAACACAGAATACTGGAAAACTTGTTCTAATTACAGCAGGGAGCATCTTGCCTCTTTCCTATGTTGCCATTTTAAATTGAAATTACTATTCTCAGTGGAAAAAATCTTTTGTTCAGCTACCAGCCAAAAAAGACCATTCTACTGAGAAAGTTTAATAGTGTGTTAATACTCACATTACACAGTCTGCTCAAATGGCCAAGAAGACAAACAGCAGGAAACAGTGAAGATTGCCTACCAAGGGAGACAAAATTAAACAATTCAATTAAGTACTTGCTACCTAATGCATGGACAGAAATGAAAACAGCACTCCCTCTGAGGTGCTATAACTGAAGCATCCTGTAAGCATGTCTCAGTGGGGTACAGGGACAAGCTTTCCCACCCCTACATGGCCACCCAGCTGGTTGCAGGGAAGCCACTGGGGTGTCAGCAGAGCTCTGGAGGTGCTTTGTGCCCCCTATAGCCCCATATGGCTCCTCTTGCTCCCCTCAAAAGACTCTGCACCCCCAGAACCATGCAGCAAAGCTGAATTTCCCCACACAGCCAAGCCCCCAAGCAGCAGCACCATGTTCCACCCTAATGCTGTTTTCTGCCCTAACTTCACCGTAGCTAACTTGCAAGTAACTGTCCAGTTGTGCGCCTCTGCATAATGGGCTGGCTTGGTGCTTTTAGCCATCTCTTTTCTCCAGTGGGGAAGGCTGTGGATTTTCCCAGCCCAGTAATGGCTCTGAATTGTATGGAGGGGAGGGTGACCACACTTGGGGAGCTGTGTGGCACCACCACACATACACAGCCCTGCTGCTACAGGGCTTTTTTATGTGGTTTCAAGAGTGCTGTGAATTCTGCACTCCATGTTAGTGATCCCAGTGGTGATCTTGCTTGAGGTAATGGAAATGGGTGTGAGTGCCATGTTTCCTCAGAGCAGTGTTTCAAAAGCTGGTAGTTTTGCATATGCCCTCACTCCTCACCTCTGTGGCAGGTTTCAGCTCTCTCTTGCCTCCTGTACGTACCTATGGCTTATGGATATGGTTAGGCACCTGTACCGGCAGCAAGAATTTGGTAATCAGCATAGCAGGCATGTTCTTCAGGATGCAGAGATGGGAGCAAAGCCCTCAGTTTTATCTAGTTTGGATGCAGCAAACCCGTACTCCTTAGGCATCAGTGATGTCTCTTCAAGTACATCTCTGGCTGTGGCCAAAGCAAAGGGTGTGTTTGCTGGAAAAAGCATTTGCACTGTTGGATGATTGGTGCTGACAGCAGTGATTTACTGTCTGTAAGGAGATGTCCTGGTAATGACCTATGATAATGCACAGGGATCCCCAGCATGTCAGGGCTGGCCCTGAGATGAGCAGAAGCTGGGCCTGCCTCAATCCATGCCCACAGACTCTGCTAGGATTGCAGTGTGGGCATGGGGAGGGATGAATATCAGACCCCCACTCAAGTTAGGGACTTGAAAGAGGTGTCCCTGCTTCCCCTGGCTGCATTCCAGGTGTGCAAAGGGTGCTCAGCCCATGCTCTCAGAGGAATCAGATCCCAGCCACTTTGCACATTCACATGGCATTGGCCTCCAGCGCTGGTCCCAAGCACGTGGCTGGACCCCGGCTTCATGCGGGTTTGCAGGGAGAAATTGTTTGAATGCACTTCCCAAAGCTCACTAGGCTGCTGAGAGAGTGGTCCTGCTGCAGGCCCAGCAGGCACAGCTGGAGGCAGTGTCCACTTCTGGAACAGAAGAAGTCAAATGTTAGTCAGAAACTACCTACATCTGCATCGCTGTCAAATCATATCAATGGCAAACATAATCTGCTAGTGTTTAGCAGATATTAGAAAACATGTAAATACTGGATTTTCAATTGATTTTCCCTTTTGGCATTTCTTCATAAGTATGTTTAAATGTAGGCCCAATTGTTTCTTGGCATTTTAATAAACTATTTGATCAGGTCGTCTATTTTGTTATAATTATTTTTGTCAGCACTCAAAATATAGGAAAGCTAAAATCAGACAATGTCTTCAGATGCTAAACTTTCCTACTGTGTATGAAACACTGGAAATAAGATGTTAAAGCTGCTCTGGAACAATAGTTTGAAAGCAAAGATTATGAAATCGGAGAACAATAATGTGATAATAAGTGAAAGCCTAACATACTGACTTTCTGCAGAGTGGAGGTAGCAACCACTGCAATTTCAAAGTTGTGGACATGACCTCTTGCTGCTGTTAGCAAAACTCACTTACCAAAGCCCCTTTGAACTTTAATCCTTCTGCTTTTCTTTATCCTGAGCTCCCATTTTCTTTCCTAATCAGTTCTACGTGAGTTGATCTAGATAAAAAGAGGAACGTGCCATATACCCACACATGGTATTATATTTCCTGCAGAAACTTCACCTTATGCTATTATCCTGATGGAGCTGAAGTGCGTGACTCGTCATTTCCCATACAGTGGCATCTTGCCTGCTGTGGTGCAAAGCACTCCACAGCCTCCCAGGGCACCTGTGCCAGTGGCTCTCACTAGCCCCCTCATGCCCAATGGAAGCTGCTGAGTTCCCTGTACTTGACACTGAGGCCAGTGCTAGTGGTGCCCATTCCCCAAGGAAGACCGTGCTCGATGGTGAGTGCCATCCCTGCAGCAAGGAGCTGTGCTGGGCTTGTCTGGGCACTCTCCCTCCTCTCCAGGCTGGGTTGCTGCTCCAGGAGCTGTAGGCACTGCCTTGCTCTGAATGGAACCAATGCATGTTAGTTCACTGGAAAATATATAGCTTCTGAATTCTGTTTGATTGTTATTTCCATGGGGATAAAAATAAACATCCACGTGGATAAAAATAAACATCCATAAACTGCTTTGTTGTACAACAGCAGTTACATGCTTATGCATTCAAACACTGACACACTGAATATCTAACCCTAGAATTGCATTTTCAAGGGCTCTCAGTATAATGAAGTTATTCACTAGGTCCCTACTAAAGGCACAGACTGTTTAACTGTGAGCAATGTTAAAGTCTGGCTAAATTTCAGTTGTTCTTGAATTCGAGGATCCAAAGCTACCAGTAATGACCAGTCAATGTTTTTCCTAACGTGTCCTAAGGATCTACTTTGGCACTGGTTTTACAGCAAGAATAAGTAAGGTGCGATTCTTGCCCAGGTCTCACTGCTGTTGAAGAAATCAAAGTGGCCCTGAGTGGTGGTGCCCCTCTGACCTGTCTGCAGCACTGGTCCTGACTGCCCTGTCTGCCCATGGCACCATCCCTGCCTGTCCCTTTCTTCCATCAGTTTGCCTTTTCCAAACTACCTTCTTTCATATTCCTGCCTGAAGGGTTTAATCTGGAGAGGGAAGGGTCTTGACAATACCAGTCATGGAAATGGAAACTAAATTATGCAGTTTAGTGCTGCCACATAATGAATTCTGGGTTTTTAGCTGTCATGATGCCAATATTCTATTTTATTTTGGGAATATGTGAAAAGATGGTAAGACAAAGAAGTGACAGGAGTTCAAACTAAGCATTAGAAGTCCCTTTTGTTGGACTCTCTTCCAATGGGTTTGAAGCTGATCGGGCAGATGCACCCTGAGTCATTCCCCTGCACTGGTGCCTCTGTGGCCAGACCCTTTCATTCCTTCTCCAGCTGTTGTTCCCTTTCTCATTATCCTGCAGCTCTTTCTCTCTTTCAGCCACTCTGGCATCCTTCCTCCCAGAGCTGTTCCTCCCTGGGAACTGCTGTATGGGTCAGTCACCTCTCATTACCGGGATGTTCTCAGCTGGTTTCTGTCCAGCACCAGGTTGAAACCAAGTGAGTTGAATGTCTTTCAGAGCATCTATTGTCTCTCTGTAACTCAGGGAAAGTTCAAAACATATTTGACAAGGTAAAATTCAAGAGCTCCCATTAACAATTAGGAAGGAGGTGATGCTAAGGAATAAACAAAGAAATACATCAATACCTGAAATGAAAAAGCCTCATGAAAAGCTGATCATGTAGTATAAAGAAACGCCAGCTCATCTCTTACTGGAAATAAATACCCTGGCAATCATTACTAAGGCCATTTTTAACACAATGTGCAGTTGCTGAAGCAACAGCTTCATTTTGAGCTGCAAAAGCTGAAGCGCTGCAGTCCTGATGGGAAGTGGCATTGCTGCAGGGACCTTTCTGTCCCCACATCCCCATCTCTATTATTGAAATTCCAAATACAAATAGACTCACCTGGTTTGTATCTTAAGTCATTAGAAAAGAAATATGATAGGCATGTTAGATGTAGAAAAAAACATGAAAAAAGCATAACCATAAATCTATTCTGATATGTTGTAAAGCAAGTTAACACATGCCGCAATTCACATGCGTATGTGGACATCAGACAGAAAAGCACTCAAGGAGACCACAGCACAGCATTGGTGGCAGCTCCTGGCTAAGCAGAATAAACCTTCCTTCCCCTCAGGTAAATTTTAGGCTCTTTCCCCCTTTTAGTATATAGTTTTCTGCCTAAAAAAAATCAAATCAACTCATCCAGACCATGCTGGACCCACTGACAGCTGGCAGCGCCTATAGGGCTGTGCCTGCCCGCTATGGCAGTGGGACTTTCTGCATCCCACTGTGGCAGTGGGACCCCTACTCCTTGTGCCCAGGCAAGGCGAGCAGCAGCTGCTTGCAGGGGACACATCTTTCCCTCCTGCCTTTCAGTCTCTGCTTGCACCATGCTAATGCCTTCCATCCTTTAATGATTATTTATTGAGCTCTTAAGGGATTAACCTTTGACTTTTAGAATTGGAGCTTCAGGAGCTTATTGTAGGAGCCTAGTCTAAAAGTGCATTGAAAAAAGAAAAAGAAATTACTGGCATAGATAATATTTTTTATAATCACTAGAATTTATCTAAAAGAACCCACTGTTAAGGGAAAATACCATACCTCTGTTACTGTTCAAACATGAGTGAATATGGTTGTTGTTATAAGAACCTTTTAAAGTTATTAATAATTGACCTTAGTGTCATGTATTTCATGGGGGGCAAGGTCATAACAAACTTGTGTGTAGAAAGGCAAAAAAAGTCCTCTGTGATTTTCTGTTTGCCACTTTGATTTCTAATATAAGTAAAATCAAAGGCAATTATAAATAGAGGAAGGTAGAGAAGCTGTGATCCCAAATCTGCAAAGATGTCCCACATAAGGAACAATAGGGTGTCTTAAGAGAAGCTTGTCCTTCATGCACAGGACCAGCATCAATTGGAGCTTGCTGGGAAGCGCTGGTGTTGCAGCAGCAGTGGATCCCACATAATAGATCCCATGCAATCCCACGTAATCAAGTGTCACTTGGCAGAAATTGTTCCTTAAAAGTTCTTTTAAGAGTCCCTTAAAGACTCCTTTTGTAAAGGACTGAGATAGACAGTGTGATATTCAGCCAATTGGTCTAAATCTAATTCACTCCTGGAATTGCCCAACATAGAACCTGCATGGAGCAGCAGACCAGATAATGCACGCTGTGCAGAGCCCCAGCCTGGCTTTCCAGAGCAGCCTTCAGGCAACTTCTACTCATCTCCAGTAGCCATTTATCTAATTCTTCAGCTAATGAAACATAACTCTATTTTAAGTTGTACCTTATTAAATGCTTTTCAATTGTTCTTACAATGTCTGTCATTTGTGTTCTGGCATTTTGTCTGACAGATAACTGGTAGTTATATCACTGTAATCTGCTTTAGCTTCTCTGTACTCACCACAAGAAAGGGGAGCATCACCAGCAGCTGTGGCTCAGTGGAGACCCTTGCTGGGGTCCCAGGATTACCCCAGCACCCTTCCCAGGAACCCATCCTGTACCCTCTCCCTCTGCTGCCTGCTCAGGCCATTTTTGCTCTCTGGACACATCCATCTGCCCATGCCCTCACTAAGGATGGGGCAGAGATAGGCTTTACCTGCTTTCAGAGTCACACTGACTTGGCTTAGGCACCCCAAACCACACAGAGCTGCTTATATTTTCCTTTCTGTACGCCTGACCTTTAAGGAATTGCATCAGCACATGTAATAAGATTTTAAAACCTTGATTTGAGACACTTGTAAATGTTACAAAAAGGGAAGGTTCCCTGTGACTGTGCAATTTAAAGGTAACAACTGAGATGTGATTGTAAGCTGTAAATACAAATTGCTTTAGACTTGGAGTGCCCTTTTATGTGCTCTCCTATTACTACTGCAGGACCACAGAGAGAGCAATTAACTGAAATCCTAATGTCTGGAAGAGGAAACACCAGTGAGATGTGGCTGGTGAGCATTCCCTTTGTATGAGGGAGCTTGGGTGTTCCCCTTATCTCTACATTGAACGGGACAAGAGGACAAAGAGGGAAAACAATACTTCAGCTTGAGTCCGGAAGAGAGAAAACATGACAGTAGGAGACAGAGAGTGTCACTGGTTAAAATAACAACTTCTGTAGTAGATTTGTGAGGTCCTGGTGCAAAGACTTACAACAAAGTACTGGCTTATCTTACAAAATGTGCTGCTGTCAGCGAGCCACATCCAGGTACAGCTCTCCCCAGCCACTACCCCGCACCCTGATTTTCCCTTGCAGACTGCTTCCTCCATGCCTAACAGCTTGGTTTCAAACTATAGATTGAGATTGTTTGCCCTATGGCTAGAAAACTGATGGACAGGTTGTACAGGAAATAAGTCCTAATTTGGCAAAAAAAAAACCCAGTCCCAAGCAGGAGGAGCATGGAGCAACACCCCTACAGCAGCAATCCCAGGAACAGCTTCCTGAAAAAGACGGAAGGCATAACCTTGCTGCTATGAACCCCAGCAGCAAGGCAGCTGCCCATACCCCTGCCCACCCCGGGGCTGGCTGTGCAGCCTCATCTTGCAGAGGTCCAGAGCCTCGTCCTCTGTATGTCCCAGTTCAGAGCACTGGCTCTGGTTAGCACAGGCCTGTTTAAGCATGGAAGGAATGTAAAGACCGTGCCTTCTTTCTCCAGCATATTAAAAACAACCTCTGAAGAGCTACAAGTCTTATGTTTTCTGGTAGCAGTGTACAGGCAAACCCCCTTCTGGGCATAAAGACTCCAGTGAAGAGCTTGGTTTTTATAAGCTCATCTGAATCACTTGTTTCACCCATCCTGTTCAATTCCACACATGTATGGCCAGTTCCAGAACAAAGGCTCCCCCAGCACCCTCTTGGCAACCTTTTCCAGAGCCAGCGCATACTGGCTGTCCCAGAGATCCTGCTGGGATGCCTCATAGCAGCCCCATCCCCAGGGACTGCAGACACCCCACAGCCCTGGCCTTGCCAGGGTGCCAGCACTGGCCATCAATATGGGGTGGCAGAGCCACAGACAAGCTCATTTGTGTCTCAGTCTTGTTTTGGCAGGTGGTTTAAATAGATGCTAAGTAATCTTGAGGGAAGGAGAGCAGGACTGTTTCCCATTGTGTTTGCACTGTGCTCAGCAGGAAGGCACTATCTATGCTGTCTTAATGGAAATAAATACCTCCCTGGTACAGGTGCTAATGGGGCTTCATCTGTTTGGCTAAGGCAGCTGCTGCAGGAACCCTGCCAATTCCCCTCAGTGCCAGCTGCAACACAGAAAATAGCAGTCAGGGCAAAGGCTCAGTACTTCTGTCAAGTAATGAGAGAAGAGGGATTTTCCTGCCAAGCTTACAGGCCAAATAATGAGATTGAATCTCTGAAGTCATAACTTGGTTGTTAAGTGAACAGGACTAATTCCGTGTAAACTGACAGGTCTAATTAATGGACACATCTCTAGAAAAAAGTGAGGGAGCAGGTATCCAGGAGCCTGCTTCAGAGCCATGGTGGGTCTATTAGCAACACCCATGGGGACAAGTTATCAAAACCAGCCCTTTGCCCTGAGGCTGCCCCGGGACTTGGTGAGGGTCACACCCCAACTCTTAGGGTAACAGGACACTCCTGCAGACACGTCTCATGGTGTTGGCCTTCTGCATGTGAAACATCCCAAATGCTCAGTCGGAGCCTCCAGCCCTCTGGTCTGGCAGGAGAGCACTTAATATCCGACAGGCCCCTGATGCCGACCCTGTAAGCATGCTTACAGCATGCTGAACAGCAAGGGGCTGGAATGGCACCAGCTTTCCTGCCCAGCACATTAGCCTGATCTAAGCAGCCTGACAAGAAGGATGGGCTTGCTGGGCAGTGACTCCTCTCCTGTGCAGCCAGCACACACCTCGGGATGCCATGCTGATGCCAAAGTCAGCTGCAGGGAAGAGGCTTTGCAGTCCAGAGATGTGGTGGTGACACTACTGTGCTGAGCCTTGCCTGGGGCAGAGGCAGCTGCTGCCTCCCAGCAGCCACAGACCCAGGGATCAATCAGTCCCTGCCTTGCTTTCCAACAGCCCACTTGAGAAGGCACATGGGGTTGACATGGTTTGGGTAAGTCACCGTG
The DNA here is from genome assembly GCA_032466535.1 of Forpus xanthops. Lineage (NCBI taxonomy): Eukaryota > Metazoa > Chordata > Aves > Psittaciformes > Psittacidae > Forpus > Forpus xanthops. The sequence goes on along the minus strand of JASSUY010030389.1, from coordinate 35,061 downwards.
TCCCCAGAGCACCAGGGCTGCACACTGGGCTCCTCAATAGGAGTGTTGCCTGGCACAGCCATAGCATGTGTTTGCAGGGCTTCTCCCAGCAATATTGTCCAGCCCGGAGTAATGAATTCCTGCAAATATTGGGAATTTCTTTGACCAATTTCAGTTTCCCTTAAATAACATCTTCAGTTTACGCTGGATGGGGGCCATAAGCTTGTGCCAGGTTTGAAGCCCAGAAGTACTTGCTGGTGTCTCCAAGATGCTGCGCCATGGGATTTGGTGCCGGAGGGTTTCTTGCCCTAAGCAAATTGACTACAATAGGATGCACTGGAGTCCCGCTGTTCTAGCAAACACAGGAGGAAAAGGAGTACAGGATGTGAGGCTGTACATCAGCAGGAGGGCATGCTTTCTTCCCTACCCAACATGGTGCACTGCTGCTGGCCCCAAGGCAGCCCTGTGCTCTTGCATGGTGCTGTGGGGCCTCACATGTGGCAGCTCAGCAAAACCAGGGCAGTTTGTCTCCTGAAGATGATGATCCCTGGTCCTGCTCTCGGCAGCAGCATGCCCTGGCATGCACCAGCACAGGGTGTTTGCTGGCAGAAGACAAGGGCTCCCCAGCCCTTCTGCAAGCTCTCCAAGTTAAACACCAAACTCAGGATGTCAGAGTTCAGCTATAAACCCATCCACTGTCTCACTGTGCAGAAGTAAGTCGCTGCTTAAAGGGAGCAGCCCCATAGCTCTGAGTGCTCCCCAGAGTACTTCCCTGCAGGGACCACTGAAGAGAGAGACAGCCTGAGGGCAAGGTGGGGTAAACCCAGTGATTTGCAGTCATGGAAATGGTGATGTGCTGTATCTTCGCTGGGACTGCTGCCTTGCTGTTTGAGTTATCCGGATCTGCTATTACAAGGTCCCAACATTTTATCCTCCCTGCATGTGGGTTGCGTGCAGCTGTGGTGGGGCAGATGAGCTGCAGGAGTGTGCTGGGGTGACTGAACCCACTGGTGAACCCACTGGGGTGTCCAGCTGGTAGGAGACAAGAGTTAAAGCTGCAAAAGGATTTGCCAGTGATGTGGTAATTTGTACCTTCATCAGACTGAAGTGTGCAGAAGAGAAATTTCCTGTGTGCTGTGGCAAAGCAAATTATGCAGTGTCTGTATGAAGGGAGTCTGCATGCCTCAGGATGGGTACGGCAGGGCAGTGGGTGGGTGATGGTGTGACCATGCTCAGCATGGAAGAGGATAAATTACAATGTGGCAGAAAGATGCTGCTGCTCCTGGAGGATGAGGCAGTTCAAACTTCAGTACCTGGTGAAATACAATGTGTGAAGGCCTGGTGTGTTGAATAATAAGTAGTAAGTATGATGTGCCTCCCCTGGCACTGCTGGCTGCCAACCAGGGGCTGCCTATGGCTGCCTGCACTGAGCACAAGATCTGTACAGAGGTAGGACCAAGCAGGACAGCTGGTGGCTTATGCTGCCCTTCATGCTGCTGACCTTCAGCCTGAGCATGCAAGAGCATAGGTACAAACCGAGGTTGCTGCTCCCTTCACTCCTCTCCGACACACAAACAGCCTCTGCAGGTCCCCAGCCAAAGGACTTAGCGGGTAAGTGACACAGATACCAAATTACCCCAGTTATGAAAACTGAAGTTTCTCTTTCATGAGGAAACAGCCTGACTGGTAAATATTGATGAGTAGATAAGGCAGGCAAGAAAGAAGGTCAGATACAGAGACTGCTTTCACATCTCCTGGGAGATGCATAGAAACCATAAAACCTACTTATTGACAACTCTCTCACAGTCAGCTTTTCCCTGCCAAACCACTGCCAAGTCACTCTTCCTGTGGGAGAACGGGAGACAGCCCTGGGGTCACACCATCGCACTGCTTAAAGAGTGGGGAAACTGTCCTGTAAGTGCCTTTTCTAACGGGGATCCACATTAACTGGCTGCTTCACCCAAATGGCCACTGGAGGAGAGAGCTGGCAGCATAGATCCCACCCAGACACCGGGGTCTTTCACCAGCTCTCCCCAGATCACTGCCGCAGGGATCCCGTGTGCCAGGTCCCAAACCTATGTATTTAAAGTTCCTCTCCTCCGCGTGCCTCTCTAGTGGATAAACCATGATTTTTTAAATGAATTTTGGTTGTTTTTTGTTTTTTTTTTTTGTGAGCACTGATTAATATTAAAGTGCATCCCTCAGGGGTTGTTTAAAAAAGGCAGAGCCTCTGAGGGGGGGAACGCTGAACTGCACCAAACCACGTAATTTAATTTAATTCATCTTGTTTAAATTAATGCTGTGTTTTAAAAGACTGTTTAAAGTCAGAACAAAGAAATCACTGGCAATGTTAACTGTGCCACTTAGTGTAAATAGGTTTTTGGAGAGAAATATAAAAATAAATATGCTGTTCTTCTAGCAGCCCCACCGATCGTTTCATAATGAAAGCAGGCAGGCAGATGCATTTCCTTTCAGTGAAAACACAGAGAAAAATGACAGGCTCATGGTTATTTACTTTAGGTTTTGAAATGAAATTACAGCAATTATTTTGCTCTTCAGCACATGAAATACAGAATTAATAGAATTCACAGAAGATGAATATTCAATTATCCTGCTTTGTTTTTTTTTTTTTTGTGGCTGATGCTGAAGCAATAAATAAACTTTCCTTGAGAGAGCCATCTCCAGCAGTGCTGTCTGCCAGCAGATCCCTGCTAGGTGCAGTTTTTGCTCCACTTGGAAGCCCAGGGATAAGGGGCTGTCCTGGCCGGCAGGTTTGGAATCAAAACCTGCTCCTGTTCACGGGGAGGTTTGCCCGGGACAGACAGACTGAAGAGCATGTGGCTGGGAGCACAACCAACCAGGAATATTTGAGATGACAAATTTTGTTGGTGGGGCCTGGAGCACAGATCTGCGTGCTCGGTGTGCGCTCAAAATCCAAAACAAGTTATTGGTATTGTCCTGCTTTAACACCACCAGAAGAGATCCTGCTCATGGAAGTTACCAGCTGAAGGAAGCTGCCAGCCAAAGTCACTGCTCTCAAACAGTGCTCACCCTCAGTCTGAGGGAGCAGGACTGCAACCCACAGGTAAATCCATGTGCACAAGCAAGGTGATGATGTTACCACACTGCAAACCCACTCTGACCAAATAACATGTGTTTGTATTCCTCAGCCTGTGGCTTCAGATATCGTGGCTTAGATAGCCAGAAATAGGTACAATTAAAAACTATTTCCCACACCAGACCCACTGCGATGGCCAGCGCTGTTAAAAGCTGGTTGGCCCCAAGTCTGACTTTAGCTGTCATCTGGATCTTAACAATGGAAAGTACCACTTGTGAGGTCCTGATCTGGACCTTGCACAGGGCCACCAGCTTTGTTGCAACACTGGAGTGGGACAAGTGAGTCCTGCCTGCCCTGCCCCACAGGGTGCCCCGGCCCTGCAGCACCTCCGTTCAAGCAGCATTAAGGGTAAGAGTTATTTTTCCAGCTCACAACAATACATTAGAAAACACATATGTGAAGATTATTGAAAGTATTTTTCTGCTTATAATGGCAAGGTCATTTGGTTTTGAAAACAACAAACTACTATATGGCAGTTACTAAAAGAAAATTATGCAGAAGAAAAGAACTTTGAAATGGTGAAATGCATCTAAACTGGCTTATTCTAGTACTTGCAAGAAAGCAGGTCCTTTGGCAGTGGTGCCCTTAAGCAGCCTGCCCACAGTTTGGCCCTGGAGCCCTGGTCTTCAATACTTCAGTGCGCATCCAGGCAATGAATGGGAAAATCTGCAGGTCTGCACTGGAGCCAGGAAGACACCTTTCCTGCAGAAATCAAACCTGTAGAAGTATGTTTCCACCCTGAAGCTCTGATTGTATACGTAACATGGTGCAGACACCTTAGGGTCCATCCCCTCACCTCAGGATGTCCTTTCTCCCTTTGACCCCTGTCTCAGCTTCTTCAGTGCACATTACCCCATATTGTCCCTTGTGTATGAGCAGGCAATTCTGCAGAGGTGTTAAATCACCCAAATGAGACAAGGCAAATCCCTAATGCCACCGCCATCTTCGAGTCCCACACAGCACAGCCTTTCCTGTACCCTTCAAACCAGGTGGCCACTGCCAAAGCTCCTCTGGCACCACTGCAGAAGATTTCCTCCTATTTCACTCTTATAGGATACCTCAAGGATCACACAGCCTTACAGATGGACGTAACAGAACAGCACAATGTAACATGTTTACAGCTTCACATTTAAATTTGAAATTGTGTTTTCTAAACTGATAGCTGTATGTTTTCAGACCTTTCCAAAGTGCTTGTTTTTCTTTGTATAGCTTCTGCTTCATTATTCTAATTTAATAAAACCATAGCTAAGGCAGAGAGCCGACTCTTTCTGGCTAATGACAGACTTTGATTTGTTTGTACTTCTTGTTATAGATTTTTCCTAATTACAAGCATTTTTCAGAGGCAGTTGAAAAAATAAACGAGCAGCTGGTTTGAATGTGCAACCTATTATTGTATTTCCTGGAGCTGCAGAAAAAGTATTGCATTCACAGTAGGATGGTTTTCAATAGAGAAGGGCAGAAAAGGCATTTTCCAGTTGGGAGTCCATATCACCTCCCTCTCTCTCCCCTCCTCCCCAGCCCCCCCCCGCAGTGTTACTGCCAAAATAAAGGCAATTTCTCAGCTCTTCTGGTATCCCTGGAGGTGCCCACTCAACCCAAAGTGCAATTCATGGACCTTGCATAGAGCAGCCAGGGCAGGCTGCGGCATCGCAGGGAGCCTGAGAGCAACCATGCATGGTAAGGGAGAAGAGGGGTCTCCAGGGTCTGGATGAGCATAGAAGGGATTGCAAATGCAGCAAGAGCCTTGTGTGGAAGATGGTGTTCAAAGCAAAGGAAAAACAGCCAAGAAACAGGGTGCCTAACTGCAGGGCTTGAGGCCAGACTGAGAAACACACCCAAAGCCTATCCAGCTCACACCTTCTCATAGCACAGAGAACCCTGCAGTAACTCAGCTGCTGTCAGTCCCATAGCACTATAAATGAGGGCCATAGTGCTCTGTCCCCAGCTCAGCTGCTCTCCCTGCGAGTGCCCACCATCCCAAATCCCCCTCCCAGCTGGACCACAAAAACAGCAGGTAGGCCCTGCTGCAGTGACAAGTCACAGCACACAGACACTGTCTGTGCAGGGGATTTGGGAATCAGCCCACCAAACCAAAAGCCTTTCATACATGTCTCAAGGGCTGGGTGCAGTTTGACCCAATTCATACATATCTATGCAATGATTTCATATTAAATACTGATGGGAATATCTCCTGAGGTAAATACAGACTTTTTTTTTTTTCCAAGCAGATGATGTTATTTACTGCACAAATGTACGTACTGTGAAGTCATATGTAAGCTCTCGCAACAAGCGAGTTCCTGGTTGTGGAACAATGCCAAACACTGAAGCAGACCTTCCTTACCAAACACAGCCTTGCTGTTGCTGATTGCAACTTCTTGTCATGCAGTTCATTGGAAATCACGCACATGTTATAAAACAGTATTGCTAAATGCCTGGTTAAGTCATCCAAGTCAAAGTCTCTGCACGTTTGATTCACTCTCAGAACAAAGACTGATCTTCCTATGAAAGCAAACCCCTACATGCTTCTCACCCCTTAGGCAAGCAGGTTTGTGGAGGTGTTTTGATGTTGTTTGGTTTGTTTTGTTTTTTGTTTGTTGTTTTTTTTTTTTTGTGTTTTTTTTTTTTTTTCCTTAAAGATAATATATTTGATTGCAGAAACCATTTTAAGACTTGAACAAAAAGAAAAATCAATTAGGATCCTGTGTTCTTTGCCAGAGCAGATTAGGAAAAAGTTGTATTTGATTCAAACAGCTCACATTTTCCCTTGGCAATGTGTTGTAGAAGGGCTACAACCCCAGAAAAGTCAGCCAACACTCAGTCATTCTGCCTTTTAGCTACCCTAATCTTTGCAAAGCAGCAAATAAAAGTAGCAATGTGGTCACTAAGATAATGCTTCTGGAATTCCTCTTCTAACCCCCTGGTCTGTCACCGTTTGCTGTAGCAAGATGAGTTAGGTAGCAAATAGCCGTTCAAGGTGCAGAGAAAACGCTGAGCATTACATAAGGGAAGGAGCCTGACAGCGTTCCACGTGTGCACGGTTGTCGTGAGTCACAGCTTCACAGCAAACCGCCCGCCTATCCATCCTTCCCAGCGCCGGCGGCGCGGAGTCGCTCCGCGCTTCAATGCTGAAGCGTCTCAGGGGCGCTTCCCTTCACTCCTTCCGTCTGGAGGATGATTAAGTTAAAAAGCCATTAAACCGGAGCAATTAGACACTGCTAGTGGCACATCTCTTGCTCACTCCTGAGCCGGCTGCGCAGCCCTACCGGGGCTTCCTGTCCAGCTGGGAGGTGATGTGGGGCAAGCACAGTGACGGGGCTGGAGCAGGGCTGGGGTGCCACAAAAGCACCCTGCCCGCTCGGATGGCAGGGACCCGGCTTTGGGTTTATTCAACCTTCTGTATTCAGACTGCATTTCGAATTGGTGTTTTCTGGTTGGAATATAACTCAACAGTCCTGCCTGTTGAAGCAGAGAGGATCAAGGTTTGCTTTGTTAGGATCCGTGCCTCCTGCAGGCAGGGTTCCTTCCAAAACAATAATCCTTCCGCTCCCATGTCATAAAATTTTTAGTATGATTCATTTAAAAGAATTAATTCCAGCATGGTTGGCCACGCAGAGCTTTTCTAATAGAAAAGTGGATGCAGGATTGATAGTGGGAGGGCAGAAAGCTGCCGAAGGAGAGCCTGGCATTTTTCTCTTAGCTGTGACTTGCTAGAAGTCCCTTCACTTGCTTCCTAAGTAAGTGAGGATAATCAGAATTAATCACCCTGGAAATCTAGAAATGCAGAGAGCTATAAAAGGGCTAAATCTATCATAGAGGCACAATGGAACTTTAATATTCAATAGTTATTATTTAATGAGTAAAGTGTTAAGAGCTGCAAACACAGATGAGGATTCAATGCAGGGCTTTGCAGCTACTGCCAGTGCAGTGTGGAGGGAAGCAGGCTCTCCAGCACGGGGCACGGGCAGAGAGCAACGCTCACCACTCCTTGAGCCAGAGCAGTAAAGAGGACTCAGAAAGAAGCATAGGAGAAACAACCACCATCAGAAGTCCAGTTTGGAAACGAGGAGACAGCATTATTGGCTCATTCAGATCATCCTTTTTTGTCCTCAAGAGCATGTGTAACCAAACTTTTGGTTCTCTCCCTGGAGACCATGCTTGGGTGTCAGTGCCCTTGCTGCCTGGTGCTGGGAGGAGCAAGTGGCAGGATGAAGGCTGCAGCACACAGCTCCCTGCTGAATCATTTTGAGACTGAGATAAACTCCCTCCACTCCTCCAGCTGCAGGAGCATCCGGAGCTGAACGGGCTGCAGGGGTTGCACCAGGCAGGAAACAGGTTTGACTCTATCTGGTGCTGGCTGCTGCTGCTGCTGCAGCCTGACCACAACTGCTTTATGGTTGTTTTCTCCTCTTTGAAATGAAAGAGCACCAAAGGAGAGCAGGCTGGGTCTCCTCCAGGGAGCACAGCCTCTCCACAGCGACTCTGCTGTTCAAGCTGGCACCAAACAAAAACCCCTTCAGAAAAACTCCACTGGAATTAGTGGGGGCCTTCAAGATGGGGTCAAAATAAATCCTCTGCAGTAAATTACACCACACACACTCAAGTGTGCAGCTACTTAATTGTGCATCTGACCACAGGAAGCCCCTGTCACCAATTTACCTCTTGCTAAAGCAGGGTCTGATCTGGGTGCAGGAGCATTGCAGCATGCAATCCACTGCAGATGAGTTTATCCCCAGCCACCCTCCTTGTTCAAGCTGCTAACTTGAGCAGTTAACTTGAAGCTGATGCTTTCAGCCCAGTTTGTGTCCAGGGTGAGGAGCAGTGCAGCCTAACACCAGTCTCCTCCCAGCCTTGGTAAACTGCACTTGCCGAGACAGCCTTCCTGGAAATCCCATGTCGGGGTCTGCTCTCAACCTGGCTGAACAGCAGCAGCACAGGGCTTTTTACACCTGGTGAAAACACTAATGTTCAGATACAAGTATAGTGTTCAAACACTGAACCAAACAGACTCAACTCACTGCTCAGGCCACCCAAGAAGCCTTTCTGCATTTCCCCTCGATCGCTCTCCTCAGCACCTCCGGATCCTGACCACTTCTCTGCTAAACATGACCATTTCTGACAATGCATAATTAATGCTGCAAACTGCATTGTGTTATGCATATGAGCTCAATCTGATCTGTAATTACAGCCAGTGGAAAACCCACCAGTTCTTGCTGCAGAAGAGGCAGTTCTCACCCAAAGTCTGAAGTTCAAGGGCAGAGTCCGGCAAGGAGATAAAGAAACTTTGTGGTTTTCTGCTCTTTGATCTCCCTGTTATCCCAGGTGAAGGATTTTAAGAGCATCCTTTTACGGTTGTGCTTTATTTGTGTGTTTGTTTGTTTTTTTTTTAAAGCACTTTTTTTATCATTTAAACAATAAAAAAGGGATCGCGCTCTTCATGCAACCTGCAACTGCACCTGAAAATGCCCATCCTTGTAGTGATGTGAGAAATGTCACTTGAATTGTCTAATTTGTGCTTCCTACATTCTGGAAGCACATTTCTAAGCCAGTTCCCTTTGCGCCCTTGGGTTTTTCCTTTGGAAGCTGCTGCTGTGCCATGGGCCAAGGCCCTCCATGTCAGGGGTTTGCCTGAGTGGGGTGGGTGCCAACCCCTGCACATGGCTGCTGTACCCCCCTTCCCTCTGGCATTACCCTGGGAAGACACAGCATGGCTGTCCAGGAGGGAGCAGGGACATGGGGCACCAGGGAGGGGGCTGGGAGCAGAGGTACTGGGGTGAGGGTTTTGTGCAACCATGGACTGGAAGGCAGCTTTCCCTTTTCCTGTCTACAGCCTGGCTTCTGCAGGTGCTGCCCTCACCTCCTGTGCCTTTCACAGATAACACAGAGCTTAATAGATGCATTAGGAGCAAAGGGCTAAAGTACACATGCATTCCCAGTAAAACTCATTTTGCACAAGCTATTAGGGATGTAAGTGCCAGCAGATGATAACAAGACCAGAAGATGCAGGGAGCAGCTGCTGCTCTCCCCACCTGGAACACCAGGATGTCTTGCAGCTGGCTGAAGCAAGGGCATGCATGGTGGCTGGTTGGGCTCTGTTTCTGCCTTGTGGGATGGGACAGGACCAATTGTCCCACTCCTGCACAGCTCCAGGCCCCTGGCTATTGGGCAGGAGGATGTGGTGCCCCATGGGAGGACAGGGGCAGTGGGGCCCTGCCTTGAGCCCCTGCCAACAGTGGGACTAGGATCACCCTGCGGCTTCACAGGGAAGTCACAATTTTTACTATCAAAAAATCCCTATTGGTTTAAGGCTGAGAGGAGTGGCCTCTAATTGCTGCTGTCTTATCTGAACTTTTGGCTGTTCATAGCACAGCCTTTGTTGACATTTTAAGCTATCTTATTTATAAACTTTCTTCCCTCTACAATAGGCTGCTCTGCAGAAACAGATGTTCTGCACAAACAGCTTTGCAAACAGATTTATATCTCTTAGGCTGTTATCCCACTGACCCCAGACATATGCCTGCTTAATAATTAATGACTTTTTCTAAATTACTGGAATGCAGCACAGATTCCTCTGGTGCACTGAAGAAGGAAACCAGACCTACAGGGGCTGATGGACAAAGTGAAGCAGCCTGAGTAGGTTCTCTGGGAGGCTCTCCTTCCTAGCTGGACTGACACCCACCAGAAGGTCCCATGTTCAAAGGCTTTAAAATTTGACACTTCCCTCAGTTCTGGGGAATAGTTTTCAGCCATGGAAAGCCATCATTGTGTAAGTAATCCTCAGAGTCACCAAATGCTGTGATTTCCCAGCAGCAGCTTTGGTGGTGTTGGCCAGGGTCCAGTACCTTTGAAGCCCACCACACGTCTACTGAAAATGCCAAATACTAGAAGTCAGCCGCACCTGAAAGGCCATGCCCAGACAAAGCCAAGGGCATTGTTCCCTCTCCTTAAAGGGCTTCAATGTGTATAGGGGACACCAGCGTGCTGCCTTGTCCCAGAAAACCCTGAAGGCCTCTCCCTGGTCACTGACTCTTCTGCTGCAGAGACCCAGTGCAGTTCATCAGCAAGATCAGAGACGGTCCAAAAAGTAAATAAATCAGTATTCCTGGTCCTGGGAAATTTTGGCCTATTTTGAAAGGAACTGCAGGTTTTTAACATTCAGAGTTGCTGTTTCGTATTTGGAGTCAAAATACTATTTTTTTTAACACTGAACAGTGTTAAAACAAAAAATACTAGAGCATGGCAACATTTCAAACTGTTAACAACAGTTTTTTTCCCTATAAATAGGACAGACTAGATAAATTACACCATACAACTTCATAAAACTAACATACACCCATGCAAACTAACAGGAGATGAAACCTCTCCTCACCAAAGCTTAGCTGTAAACTGTAATTCTGAATATCCAAAGTTTTCCTTGTTTAACCCTGTTTTAAGAGACCTTTGGGTTTTGTTGTTTTTTTTTGTTTTTTTTTTTGTCTTTTAAGAAAAAAAACAAAACAAACAAAAAAAGAAAAATAAATAAAAAACCCAACCCAGATAATTTTGCAGAATGAGCTATGAAGACTTTTCCTGTCTCCATGCTATTTGCAATCGCTGACAAGAAGCAGCAAACTTGAGGTTGAGCCTGGGTGGGGAAAAACCCAGGCAGTGAGCTGGAGCAGCTCTTGCCCAGGCTGGAGCTGTATCACAGGGACTGTCCCCATGCTTGAGTTAAAACATCCACTACACAGCAATGAGAGTACATTACAACAGCAATGAGAACCTCTCCAGCACTGTGGGGGGGTGTGTGGCCCTCCTCTGATAAATGCATCGACTAGTGTTATGTTACTGCAGCAATTTCTGTACCAGTTTATGTCAAACACACTGCAGGAACACAGTCCTCATGGACATCAGGTACCCATTGCACAGCTGATGGGTTTGAGCTGCTCTGGGCGCTGTCCCATCACTGCACAGGGGCAGAGAGTCTGGTCCCAGTACACCCTGGCACAGCCTGGGCAGAGCAATGGCCTGGGGGCTGAGCTGTCCTTTGGGCTGGCTGGTTTGGTGGCTGGGGTTTTTAATATTAACTTCCTCACTAAATCAAGCTGCTGTATGCCTCCCCCCACAGAAATCCTAACTACGGCCAGCACAGTGCGCCCCACACACACCCCTTGTGCCTGCACCAGCCGGGGAAGCTAACCAGTTAATTGAGAGATAAACTCAGCTCAGAGCCACTGTAACCCAGCGCGGGTCTGGCGACAATTAAAACAGATCCCCACATGCTTTGCAAACATTTTTCTTTTTAATTCCAGGGCATTGCCCATCAGTAAAATGTTTTTAATAAACTGCATAATCCATGGCAATTCCCTGCCCACTGCTGAAACCCAGGAGTATATGTTCAGTTTCTTATTTCTTTTTTTACCCTGTATGAGCAAAGACCAGAACCCATCTGCAAAACCAGACGCCAACATGCCACAGTGATGCCCACAATGGGACTCAGGCATTACAAGACTGGCAGTGCCTGTGGGATGCCACTTTTCCCACTGCAGCTGGGGGACTAGGGACACAGCCCTGCACCCAGGGGGTCTGGATGTGAGTGGCCCGCTAGGTCTATATCAACATCAGGGTTGCTTCCAAATTTCTGTGGATGCAGGTTATGCACAGATGATAAAACCCAGCAGCCTCCCTGTGGCCACATGTTCAACAGTTTGCACTTCAGCACATGATCCTTGCCCAAAGCAGAGCTGTGGGGCTGCTGGTGGCTCTGCAGCATGGCCCAACCATGCTGGATCAGGTTTGCTAGAAAGATGTGCTGCCTTACCAAAACCACCTTGCTTCCAACCACTGAGCAAGCCTGAGAAGGAAAGAAGTTCATGAAGCCAACACGCCCCAACTGCAGCAAATGCAAAGGATAAAATACAAGCTCTAGCATGGTTTTAATGCTCGTCTCCTTCTTTCCCTAGAAAGAAGGTGCAAACACAGCCGTATTTTAGCCCTGATTAAGCCAGTCCCACATACTCAGCAACAATGAGTGACCTGTGAGACAGGGCAGCACACCCCCGGGACACGCTGTTCTCCAGGAACAATGACATTAAGTGGGAAGCCACCACGCTACCACGGAGGCTGGAGCCGTGCGGCACAGATGCTCCACGTCTCATGGGGAGACAGCTGGACCTCCCCCGGAATATTAAAAAAACCAAGAGGATGACTCAGCCTCCCCCTGGAAATGCAGCGGGAGCAGCAAGTGGGGGAGCAGCACAGGGCTCCCTCCAGCCGGCAGCACGCAGGTGGAGATATCCACATCACACTCCTCCAACCCACTGCAGTGTATGAGGACCACTGGTCCACAGAGCTCCAAGCAGCGTCCTAGGGGTACTCGTGCCCATGGTGCAGCGGTGTGGCTTGGCAGGCAGAGTGCCTTGCCGAAAGGCATTACTGACTTGGCAAGGGATGTTGCTTTCCAGACAAGAAGAGACATGAAGCTGTTGACACATTTCTTCCTGTTCCCATTCAAAACTACATCTCAAGCGGTGCTGTGAGAAAGTCACATGCCGGGTTTAACAGATTTCTTCCCAGAATGAGTCTTCAGCTCAGAAGGGTAGGACATGAGGGATTAAAAAATTAATACAAAAATTTGTTTGCCTAAAAGGGCTGTCACAGCATGCTCAGAATAGGGTGCCAAATTCTTCACTGATTTCTGCCCTGTAGTAGCCCGAACTGATGCCACTTGGAAAGCAAATGACTTCAGTAGCAGTTTTGTTCACATAATTTTTAATAGCCATCTACTGGGAAAGAATTTACAAATAAAGTACAAGAAAGTGTTGCCCATCCTTCCCAAGTGAGTACCTTCAAACTGCAGCACTACAAACTAATACGCATGATTGGGAAAAGGGACAGAGGGGTGTGAGGTGGGGGGGAAGGGGAAGGAAAAGACTTGGAAGTGTGTCCTTTCTGCTGCCCTGCTGCCTGCCTGCCCATCAGTCAGCAGAGCAGGGTGCAAGCACTACCCTCCAGGATCTGGGCTGCGAGGCATGAGGGATGGGGAACACTGCCAGTTACTGAAACAGGGTGAAACGTAAAATGCCAGAAAGTGCATTGGGATACAGCAAGACCTGCATTTTGGTGCTGAATATGAAGCAGTGCAGAAAAACAGTTTGGTTCTGGCAGTTCTTGACACTAGGTGCTGCCTATGGGACATCATCCTGCATACTGGGGCATCTCAGGGCATGGCATGAGCCCCATCCTGCCCTGTCTCTGTGGAAGTGTGGCAGCAATTGGCCTTGCAGCAGCCCCCAGCTCATGGGGGGCTCATGGTTCTCAGCTGCAGCATTCACCCTGGGAATAATTTAGGGTCTGCAGGAGGGTAGCACAGAGGAGCAGGTCACAGCCCTGAGAGGCTCAGCAGATGGACGCACAGCTGCCAGGGTGCTGGGTACAGCCCTGGCTCCCTTCTGGTGAAAAATGGGGGCCTTTGCCAGCATCTGTTGAACAGGGAGAGATGCATGTGTGAACTAGCAGCTCGATTATGTTTTTGCTGTGCTCTAAGCAAAGCAAAGCCTGAATTCCTGAGAAAGAAAACAGATTGGGAAACAGAAGATTGCCCAATTTACCTACCAGTGAGTCAGAAAGCAGCAAATGTGGCACATTTGTTCTCCTGCAACAAGCCCTCTGTTTGACTGGGGTACCAAAGACAACCAGTAGCAACCTTGGGGAAGACCAAACCCTCACTTTGCTGTCAGTGTTTACACATCGGGCTCCGCACTTGGCTGAGCTGTGCCACTACCAAAGGCAAATATTTCCAAGGGGGCTGAGCTCAGTGTGGCACCCAATCCTGCTGCAGCACTGGCAAGTCCTGCCTGGGAACCTAGGGCCCAAGAGCTGTGGTGCTGCCCCAGCCAGCAGCATCCTCACCAAGAGGTGCAGCCTGCCCTACAGTCACAATGACTGCCAGGGAAGTGGACCACCATTGCTGCCTGCAGTTACAGGGCTAACAAGAATTGAAACACCACAGCATTTTGCTGACCAGCTCCAGCAATGGTGGTAAACAACTGCCTTAGGCTTACAGTGGCAGTTTTATTATTGTCATTAATATGTTACTGAATACAAGTATGCAGAAACTTGCCTTCAACAAGAGGCCACCATCCATGTTTGCCAATGCCTAGTTAGATGAGGTTCCTCCAAAGGAAAATAAGTAAACTTGAACACACAGTGGATTAAAGTTCAATTACTGAGGCAGCACCGGACACAGAAGCTCACTGGATCCAAGACATGAGCAGTCGCTAAGGTAGCAAGCACTTGCCACAGCATCACAGGCAAGCCGATGTAGCTAAGGCAGATGGGTGCTGGCTCTCATGTTTTAGCCATGTTTAAGGCTATTCCTGGACAATGCTCCTGCTCTGGGAGCTTTCACAGGTCACGGCTGCCCCTGGCCATGCAGCACCCCTTTCCCACACCCTTGGCTGGCATCCCTGGCTGTCCCAGCTGCAGCAGTGAGTGCACTGCAAGGGGAAAACACCCCTGGGGTACGTTCATATCTGCTTACCCCCCTTGGCAGCACCCTAGGGAGGACTGGGGCTCTCGTCAGGTGGTGGCCTCCGTGCACAACGCTTTCTGGTTTAATTTGGCCACAGCGTCTCTGGCTCTAGCAGAGCCTGGTGAGCTGAACACAAAGGGGGTTTTGAACTGAAAAGGGTTTTACAAACAAATTGCAGTTTACAGCAGTGTTATAGCAATGGAAATTGGTTAAAGTCCGTTCCCTGACTGGCTTTCACTGCAAGGTGCTGCCAGCTTCAAAGTACGCAGGGATCTCCTGGCCAACAGACTTTGTGCCACATATAAAACATAAAAAGGGCCCCGACCAAGGCTTGCACCACACTTTGGAGATGTGTATCTTCCAAAGAGGATGGAGTTGTTTTAGAGAATGGACATAACGCGATTGATACGTTGTATCGGGAGAAATTAATACAGCAGTGTAAGTGAAGGTAGAAAGAAAGGCTGGTAGATACCTCCAGAGCAATTTTATAGGGAAAGTTAGATCCTTGTTGATTTCCTCAAGCTCTCTTCCTTAAGTTTCTCCTTTTCACTCTGTATCTATGCATCTATTTTAGGATGAAATTTTCAATTCTGCACAGATGTTCAGAACTGGGTTTCATGCAGTAACAATCTTTTCACATCATTTTCCTTTTTGCACTAGAAATGATGAACAGAGGAAGGAGCGGAAGCCAGCAGCAGCTGTCAGAGGCTGGGTAAAATAACACACTGGATGCTTTTACCCCCTTTGCTTACAGCTGCCAATGCCACAGGGTCAGTGACCACAGTCACAGATCCCTTCAACATCGGGTGTCAGTGTCCTATATCCCTCCCATCCCAAATCAGGTAATGCATTTCAAGCAGGCTGTGATCGCTGGCACTGCAAGGTATTCACCACACTGCACCAGCTGTCATTTGTTCACCAGCTACTCCTCCAGCCTGCCCAGGAGCACACCTAACCAGACACTAGAGATGGATCCATTTCACACATGTGTATGGACCAACTACAGTTATAGCATTTTAAATACAGGCATTATTTCACCACCATTTCAGTTTTGCAGCAGGACACATGGTACGGTCACAGTAGCCCTGTGAGAAGCAGGGACTGGCCTCTGCGCACTGCAGCAGAGGTGTACAAGGCCAGCGGTGCCAAGCACACAGCAAATGGGGGCACGGCAGGGATGGGTGTCTGTTCATCACCTCCTGCCCAGGCTCCCAGCGCTGCCAGAGCTCACACCTATTCCCACCCCAGCTGCTGCCTGCCCTGGACTTGAGGACCAACTCTCCCCAGGCCAGGCAACCCCTCACTTAAGTGCCCCAGAGCGTCAGTGGAAACATCCAAACCCAGCACTCAGGGCCGGCTCCGGCCCACCACAGGCAATGGTGCTTCACAGGGAGGGCAGCAGGGGCCGCTCCACCGCCAGGCACTCGGGGTGACCCACCGCAAGGGATAACGCCAGCCCGTAGCCCCAGGAGATAACGCCAGCCCGTAGCCCCAGGCTGGCTGCACGCCCTCCACACAGGCTGTTGCCACGCTGTGACTAGCGGCAGAAATACCCCATGAAATGAGATGCAGTGCTTGCTACAGAGCCGAAGCGCAGCAGCTCTCAGTGTCTGGTGCTGGTTGTTATCCGCCGCTAATGAGTGTGCACTAACCGAGCACTTGGTGTTGAGCCAGGCTCTTCTTCGTGCTTCGTGTTCAGGATTTCAGCACACCCCACGCTTCCACCACAGCAGGTCCCACACACGTGTCCAGGGAGCACCCACAGCCTGCAGTACCCAGGCTGCAACACCGCACCAGCCCCCAAAATCAGCCAGTCTTAAACGTGCCTCTGCTGAAACAGTGGGAGAGCACAGGAGCAGCTCTGTCATGGGACAGCAGTCAAGTGCGCAGGCAACAAGCACAAGCATTGCTGCTCCTGGCTGCACAGCAAGAGATAGGTGCAGGAAGAGGAAGAAGAGAAGGCACCTGGGCTCTATGCCCTGGTGCTCCATGGCAGCACGACCCCAGGCAGGTCCATCTGGATTTGCCAAAGACGCACACAAGCGGACTGCACACTCGAGTGCTGGGAGTAACTTTCCTTCTGTGTGCTGATGGCAAGACATGGTGCCTGCCCTGCACTAAGCCTGCTATCAGCAGGACACAGGACTCTTATTTTTAGCCTTACCAAGACAAACAGCTCAGCTGAGACTTTCCCACTCATTGGAGGCTTGTTACCACAGGAGTTCCCCCTGTGACACTGTGCCCTATTAACACTAACAACAAGATACACTGCTCCTTTTGTACAAAGTGCGGTTTAGGCCACCTAAAAGCCAGCCATACTTGAGAGGAAGGTAGAAAGCAGCAGCTTCCACTGCTGACCGTTTCCTGAACCAGAGGTATGCACTGAGAGGAACCCAGATATGGGTGGGAAAGGCAATTAGCAACACAGCTTCACAGCAGGCTTTCTTGTTTTCCTCAAACAGCATTTCACAACATCCCTGCAGGGCGCCACAGCCACGAGGCAGCCGTGGCTGCTCCAGCCCAGCTGCAAAGCTGCTCCGGGGGCTGTGTGCCCAGCCCAGCCCTATGCAGCACACTGCGCTCCCCGTGACAGTACGGCCCCAAATACCATGTGCCCCATATACAGCCCAGGCTGGGTAACAGCACATCCAGGCAAGTACAGCTTGGGATTAACAACAGCATCAGAGAAAAAACATTTCCCTTACGACTGAATGTTTTCTCCAGTGCAGACATTGCTTTCCAGCACAAGCATCCCACCTTCTTCCTGGCCTAGCCTGTCTGGGCATCCCTCCAGCACCCCACAGCTCAGGCGCCTGCTCTCAGCCCTGCAGTTTCATTCCTGTTCCCACAGAGAGGGGGACAGCCTGGGCTCATCTCCCAAACCTTCAGATACATCCCCAGTTCTCAGGGAGTGCTGTAACTGCCTCCCACCACTGCACTGCCCTGTGGCTGGGGGCAAATGACAACAATCAAAGTGTCCTTGCTCTCTGGTACAGATCCAAGGGTCTGCACTGTGCCCACAGCACCCCCATCCCACCCCTCACAGGGTGGGTGCTGCAAGGAAGGGACCCCCTCCTGTCACTCTGAACATGCTGTGCTGTACACTGCTTGCCCTTAGAAGAGCATAACCATCCTTATCCACAATTATCACTGTACTCTCGCCACTATTTAACTGCTGGTGCCATGTAATTACCAATATATGCCACAATAAGCTTGTTAAACTCCTGTGACAGGTAAAAGACTCCAAATTGCCTATTCTTAGGTATCAAGTACAGGTGTGTGATGAATGCTGTTTGGCCATACCCTCCCTGGGCTTTTGGGTGCTCAGGAGTGACTGCAGTTCATTTCCAGTGCATTCCTGAAATACCACTGTGGCTCATTTCCTCCTGTGGTTTATTAGCACAGGGATAATACTCCCTCTAACATCTTCACCGGCTGCCATGAAAGATACAGCACATCAACTTCTTACCCGCTTTTGGTTTGCTCCTTAAGTCCATATAACAAACTGCAGGCAGCGGCAAACACCACAGGCACTTGGGCTTTCTCCAGCACAGCTCTATCACCAGACGGAGTTCTTGCAAAGCACCACTAGGTACTGTGGCTGTCACCAGCCATCCCATCCCATTTCTCCACAGGGCTTTTAGCACCACCAGCAGCAATGAGAAATCCCAGCTAAAGCAGCTGCACACAAGCTGTTTTGGAGGACTTCAGCCATGTCTTTCCAAAACCAGGCAGCTCTGCACAGCAACAAGCTGGAAAGCAGTTTGAGAGGTGTATCCACACCACAGGCAGCTCACTGCATGGAAGGACCCCTTCTTAACTCCTTAAAAGCAGCATCAAGGACCCCCTACCACCTGGCACTTTGATCACTGAGAGCCAAGGCAGAGGCACAGACCTGAGGGGAACCACTGCAGCCCCCCTGCCATTACCCAGAAACCAGATGCATTGAGCTGTACCTTGGTGAGACCGACCCGGCAATGAGGCCCTACCCAGTGCTGCATGAGCATCAGGCAAAGACTTCCCTGGAGCTGTGTCCTGGAGGATCTCCCCCAGAGACCCCAACATCACACCCACCTGGCAGCAATCAGGTCCTGTCTGAGCACCCGGAGGCTCCCAGCTCCCTCCTGCAGTCACTCCCCAGTCAAGCTGTGCCCCGCTGCCTCCAGCCCTTTATCCCAGCCAAGCCCCACCAGCGCACTCAGCACTGCTATAGACACCTGTGTGATTCTGCAAGCCTGCTCTCCCTGTGGCCCACGGCTGGAGGAGCTGATGCTGGAATGGGTTGCTGCACCACAGCACCGCGCTGCTCTCCCCAACCCTACATGTGCTTTGTGTTTCTGGTGCTGCCAGAGGGCAGAGCCGTACCTGATCCATAACCTCTCCCAGCACTGAGGCAGCGCTGGCAGCCAGTGTGAGGCACTGAGGCACAGAGCATGAGGCTGCTGCCAGGACCACACTGCTGAGATCAGCTCTGTTTGGGCAGAATATAGGCTGTTTTTTATTACAACTCATACCCAGATGCAGAAGACCTTCAGAATTACTCTTCCTGGCACCATTCCCTGCTCTCATTACAAATCATATAAAGGCCATTCAAACGCCTTTTCAGGTTTCTGCTCCTCCTTCCCTAAAGGCGGAGAATCCCTCTCATTTCACAAAGCATCTCAGCTGCAGATACACATGGATCCCTTTGGACAAATTCCTGTATTTCGCTTTTAACAACTGCTACAGCTGCTGTTGTTGCATCCACAACTGTGACCACCCCAGCTCTGGCCAGTGACATGCCACGACTCCGGGCTTCCTGGTCTGCAGGTGCCGATGCTGCTTTAGCAGGAGCTCCTTCTCGTGGTTCTCCTCAGCAGCTGACTGGTTTGATTTTTTTTGGCTCTCCTGTGTGAGCCCTGCTATGGGCAGAGCTGCTGCTTGGTACTTTCTTACCAGCCTGAGCCCCGGCACTGCCTGGTGTGATGGGACATACCTGGCCTGGCTGTGGCAGAGGGTCCTGCGTGACCCCAGGCTCTGTGGGGCAGTGGCCAAGTCCACAACACTGAGTTGCCTCCTGCTCAACTGACCAACAGCAGCTGCCAGATCAACTGCAGGAACCTCCATGGCTGCCTTCATCATATAGAGAGAATCAAGTCACGTTATTTTTGCTAATTTAGAGTGCTGGCGCTGCTTGACACAGTATTTTTCACTTGGCAGCTAAATGCAATGATAGATTTAACTGCTGATGTCACTGCAAGCATGAATGCAAAAGCAGTACCAATGAACCAGGGGCTCTGCTGACAGGAATGAGATGGCTGGGTGTGCTGAGCTGAGAAGTGGATAAAACCAGCCTCTGAATTCTAAGGTCTCTAGGGCTGTGCCAACGGGCACAGGAGACACCTGCAATCCTCTTGGAAACCAACTGTTCTGACAGTTTCATTTTCCAAATTAAGCCTCATTATTTTTGGTCAATAATTCTGATTACCAGTGATCTGTGGGACACTGATCAAGGAAGAGTAAAATGTCGAAATGCAGTTCCCTCTAATGCCAGTCACTGCCTTGCTGTGGGTACCAAAACTGGGGGCAGCTGCTGAGGGCCCATCTCCTTTACTTGCATCTCGAAAGTACTGCCACAAGAGGGTAATAAAAGCTCAATCTAGATCTATGGTATCCTAGTGCTTTGTATTTCTCCTCTGGATTTAACAATAACCTCACACATACTTAGTATTCTTCAGAGATCTACTGTATCTTTAACACAGGATGAGCTGTAAAAAAACCCAGTACCAGCATCTTTTTTCTCCAAATAAATGACATCCCCTTCAGTCAAACAAACACACAGATAAAATTAAAAATGCATGCAAAGGAAGAAGTGTAATTTTTAGCCTGATATAGAAAAATGTAATTAAGAGAACTTTTATTAGGGCAATTTCACTTTATTTTTTTTTTTTTTTTCCATACAGCAAGGTCATCTATAGCAGTAATAATAAAATAAGCATAAAAACAAATTGCAGCCCAGGACAGAGTACATAATTTGGAGCAACTACAAGCAAAAAGTAAGTCTGTGATTACATAATAGTAAAAACCAAGCACATCTGTCCTTTCAGCAGATGAAAGTTGAGGGGTTGCAAATAAGTGCAACATCACTAATTATTCAGTGTGAGTACTGGAGAGATCAGGTACAGCAATGGCCCAATCGCTTTGTCTTTCCAGCTTTGGCATTGGTGCAATGACAAGGTTTCTTGAATGCTTTCCATTAAAATGGTACAATTTCCCAGGGTTTTTTTCACCTGCTAAAAGAACAGGACCACTACAGCAATAAAAATAATCACATAACAACTACAGCTACGGTGTGCTGTTTGGTTTGCCTGTTCATGATTCAACTCTTTTGTGAAAGTCAGTATTTGTTTTTAAGAATCTTTTTTGTGAACAATAAACCACTGAAATTGTCAGAAACTGGTCTGAATAGCATATATCTTTAATATACTTTCTGATACTTTAAACATGCAGTAGTTTTTGAATAATGTACGGAATATTTGATCCATGATTTCACCTTGATGCTCTGAAGTACCTGCTTTTTTTTCCTTTTTTTTTTTTTGCTTTTTTTTCTTTTTTTTTTTTTTTTTTTTTCTTAATGATTTTCAGGCAGATTTGAACCAGTGGAGCTTTTGTCAGTCATGAGATCTTGGAAGGATGGCATATCTTTCCAGCTGAAAAAATCCTGGCAAACTACAAGCTGTCCACATAAAGCAAAGCAACTTTTTTGAAGGGGTATGGAGTGCTAACTCTGTGCCACTTTTGCAAGCAATTTTGTTCAGCCTGTCATTTTATTAGCCTTAACAAAACTCCTTGTAATTATAGACATTTTTATTCAAAATAAGATCTTACTATTATACAGGTTTCTCTCTTTTTTGACTATATACAGAAGTGCAAAAAGTCAACCTTCTCTCTATACGTTCCCACATGCTAAACTGCAGCATAATCAACCCTCAAGAGTTTGCACACACACACGATAATTCTTGTTACGTAAACTTTTGAGTATTTGGATTATCAACAAAAAGTCCCTTGATCTATTGATTATGCAGCTTATTTATAACAAGGCCTGATATTCAGGGATTTCAAAAAATATTTAAACAATATTTTAACATTTGAAATGGATACAGTAGAAAATAAATTTTATTCTAATATCTAGGAACTAGATTTTCTCATAATAACTAATTACAAACAAAATAAATCATCAAAATATTACTCAATTGTCTGCCAGGATTGTTGCCATAGCAACAACTTAACTTCTTACTTAGCAATGATTATATAATTATAAGATATCCATATAAAAGATCTTTGTTCTTTTAATGAAAACTAGACAAGAACTAACAATGACTGACATTCTTACATTGTAATATTAAATCAGTAAAATATAAATCATTTAGTTAACAAATACGAATACTCATGACACTACATGTAAATTCAAAACTGAGTATGTTATGAAGAAAACTACCTTTTTTTTTGTATTTTGAAAAAGTCATCAGTAAACTCTAATAAAACAAAATTCTATAAACTGAAATGGTATTCAACTGGTAATAGAAAATGAAAACTTAATAAATGTAAGAAATAAAACCTACACTTTTAACAAGAAAAAAATAAGTAAGATTCTATAATGTTAAGTAACTACAATAACATGTGAAGTCACCTATACTTTCTTAACACGATTGAAATTACATTGGTATGGGTTTTAACCCGTAATGTAATAATCTAAGGCTTTAATAGATGTACAGTACAATCAGTAAAATCAACACATCATTCTTATACTATAAAGCATCTCTCTCAAGCATAAAAACTTGCAGTAAACTTGGAAGTATGGAGAGTTCTACAACTGAACTCACGCTTCTTCCACCCCACTCTATACTACCAGTGACCTGGCCCCCACTTCAGCACTTTGCTGAAAAGAGCAAAAATATCCTTTACTAGCTGCAACATCCAAACCACAAAAAGGAATTCCTTTGGATGAATCCATTCTTAAAACTTGAATGCACATCTATTTTTTTTTTTTTTTGTTTTTATTTTGTAAAGGCTTTCTAAGGCTATAAGCAGTTAATCTGAACAAAAAAAAATCACATATAAAACTCACCCAAGTATTTAACCCACCCAATTTCTACACTAATTAACATCTCAATTTTTTCATATTTTGGTTTGTCATGCATCTGATGTCAGTGCTTCTTGTGTCTTTGCTTAGAGTCACCATGTAGAGCGTGACTTTGATGAAGTAAAAGTGAAACCCATCTCTGCAAAACATTTATAGTCCTTTTGACTTTCGACAGAGGCTATAAATAGAAGCAAAAGAAGTTCCTCAAACATTTGTTACTGTGTCTCAGAAATGGCTTTTCCCTTTTGTATATCATGTTATACAGTAAAATATGCATAAATATTACACTACAATGCCTTAAAAGAGTTAATATATATGTCCAGTATGGGTTAATTTGTATGGCTAGAGTATCTTTCTTGTGCTGTCTACTGTTATGGTAAGGAATAGTTGGCCATTTCTGAGACAACTTTGGTTTGAACAGAATGGTGCCCTTTGACTGATTAGTACTAACAAAGTAAGTGAAAATGTGGTTCTGAAAATAACACTGCAGAAATAATACTCTAATCGGATGTACAGTCTATGGCACTTCATGAGAATCCTTAACAACGTGGTACTTAAAGCCATTGATGTGCTTTAAAATATACACAGTTGTAGTTTTGCTTGGCACATTCATCTCTGTCAGATACCTCTCTTACCACTTCTTACAATCTATTACATTAAAAATATTACTCTTAAACAAAAATTACTGTGCATGCACGCTCTCGTCTATAATGGCAATTTTAAATACAAGGTGCACCTTTGTTATTTGTAAACCTTGAAAGAAATAAACTTACTTTAAAAAATTATATCTTGGTCTACAGACGTACCAATACATAATAGAGTCATGGTTACATCATCGTCTGTCTTTTCAAGGTGACATACATGACTATGTAGGAAACAGACTACACATATGCATATTCAAACACATATGCATACTTCTGTTCTAGAAAAGATAGACAATGTTGTAGGTTTCAGACAATTAAGATCACCTCAGCACAAATATCGATTCAATGTACAAAGTATATAGGCAACAGTGTGCAGTGGATTTCCAAGTTCTTGTTTCATCTCGTTAACATGCAATGTTTGGATGTCTTACTGCTGAGGGCGTTTCCACATGTTGCTTGACAGTATATACATTATGGCTAATGAGCTTGTCCTCTTCCCCACCCAAACACACTGTCCTTTTCTCTTTCGTTATGATCTAGAAAGAAAAGAAGATAGAGCATTTTCAACACAGTCATAACTTTTTGTTAGCATCATATCAGCCCCAACTTTACATGTGCCGCAAGGAAATCTGCCACCAAGCATGGGGAAGCTTGCCCCCTGTGGGATGTCCCTCCCTTTAGTAAGTCTTCTTACAGCAGAGCTTCCCATTACACCTGAATTCTGCAGTGGTGAAAGTGCACAAGATGCTGGCCTCCTGCTGTTCCCAAGCCTCAGCTGTGGGATCAGAACCTGGGGATAGCTTCCCGGCCTCACAGCCCAGCCCCTGGGAGGCTGCCCCAGGCCCTCTCTCTTCCCTCTGCTGCTGTTGCCCCTGTAAAGCCAATACTTGAGAGGCACCTAAATATCATCAGGAATCTGGGCCCTGTGTTCCCAAGGTAATTTTTCACACCTAACTGCATGACTAGTGTAACTGTTTCTCTAGTCTCTGTTGCCTCTCACATGAGGGATGCCTCTAAAGAGTGGTCTCTACAAAAGGGACACCCCCAGTTCCAGCTGACCACAGGGGAAGCTTGGTAGGACATTTACATGGCATCCCACCTGAGTCACTCAAGCAGTTTAACAACGGCTTTGCTCACCTGAAAGAATATCTATTATTATAAACCCACTGTGGCAAATCAGTTAATCCTTACCCTAATTAATAAATCCATTATTGCTGAGCCATTCAATAAAAGGGGCAGCAGAAATGGAGTGTGAGAGAAAGGCAATACAAATGACAAACTATCCTCGGGGAGGTGATGTGCTGCGGGTGGTCTTAATGACAACAGGCAATTTAGTAGCAGACTGGAATCTACAGTTTACTTACAGGAAGATACAGGGGAAAAAAAAGTCTCTTAAGCTTAGGCACACAAACCTAGATTTTGACCTATTCAGGATGAAGATTGCAGCATATAAAGCTGACCTAGACTATCTCCAATTGCAATTCACACTGACATAATGCAGGTGTGAACTGCACCCACACTGTAGGGCCTCTACTCACCATACCACCCATGCCAGGAAAATACTGTACATAACATATTGTTGTCACCTAACAACCTGCACTTGTGAGAAATCAGGCATCAGCTAGACAGACAGCTACACCTGTGTTTGCAGAGATTCTGGCTTTCCAAATCTGGAGATCTAAAATTTGTTCTTTCTAACAGCTTAATGTAACCACCTCCCCCCTTGGCTCACATTAGTGCTGGAGCCATCATCCTTCATAAACAAAATGTCAACCTCTAATTTTAGACTCTGATTTTCCTCCATGTACAGACTAATACTGACATTTGGTCCAATGCACTAGCTAATGTGGTCACTGCTAGCTATGGGGTCTCTACTCAGAGAAGAATGGCATGCCAGTGGAACTCAGAGCCTAATTCCCATATCTTACTAGTTTTCTTAGAAAGAAAATAAAACATCCTGTCCTCGAGAAAGGCAAATTATGCACATATGAAGGTAAGAAAAATATGAGAAACAACACATTGGGAACTTACTGTTTGATGACAAAATGTCTACATCTGTGTAACATACTTGTGGCTAGTCAGATGTTCGGCAGATATTATGGGTATCTATAGGCAAAAAATTTAAACAGTGAGTAACAGGTGCAATGAGCCAACCCAGAGACACAGCATTCTGCTATAGAATGTAAGTCTGGAAAAGTGAGGATTGGCCGTGAGTTGGTGGATTTTATACTTCAAGTAGAAGTTAAAGTCAACTAAAGTGCTACAATAGCAACTTAAAACTGGAAAACATTGTGTTAAGTACTAATTGACAAATATAAATAAGTATTATTGGATGTTTAGAAAACAAGAGAAGTTAAAATCTACAAAAGTCATGCAGTGCAGTAATTGAAAATAGCCCTTTTTGTTGGCCTACACAAAATTCTGTGTTTTAAGTGTATCATTTAAAATGAAAAATTCTCCAGTGGCCTTGTTTCAGTTTGATTTTGTGAAGTTTTCACTGCTTTCAGTGTCTTGACTGTTGAATGCCAACCCTAAGATGCCCTGAGCTTGATTTTCATGGCTGGTGAAAATCCGCTGTCAAGAAGAGCAGCCCACTGCCATCATGGGCATCACGGTGGGTGAAAAGCTGAGACTCCCCAAAGCAGTGAAACAATTCTCAAAACATTCATCTGCATAAGCAGAGTTCAGGACATGGCTCTCTTGAAATGCCCCATCAACTCAGTATCCCATAAAATCAGAGTAGATTACCAGCAATACAAACTTCTGTTCTACACAGGACCCTTGTGTCCCATCAGTGCAGCCCCGTGGGGGGTGTCAAAAGGAAGCCTTTGGGGACAGGTCCTTGAGAAGGGCCAGCACTAAGGTGTGCAGGTGCTGGAGGAACCATGAGGAATCCTGTAGTACACACAGGACCACGTCTGGCTGGAGGGAGCGACAGATGCACCCATGTACAGGGAAACATGCTGGGGCATTGGCACAAAATTGATTTGTACAATCACAAATGGCTGTTTCACTTAAAAAGACTCTTTTTCCTGATGGATACTGAGGGAGACCTGTTAATCTGCATGAGAAAGTGAATGGGGAGGCTTCTTCTTAACTAAATCATTTACAGGTCTTGGTGTCAGTTTTTCCACCCCTTGTGCCCTCTCCTCCCCTAGCAGCTCCACACAACTCCACAACATTGCCACCTCAAACAGAAATGTGCTTCAAGCATAATGAAGCTTCTCATACCATTTTTTTTCTACTGCTGCAGGACAGGCTCTTGCACCCAACTGTGTAGAAGCATCAGGGATAGGGCTGTCGAAACATACCAAGGACCTTCAACACCAGTCAATGAAGATGAAGGGCCAGATCTTAAGACTTTTGGCATGCACGCACATTGCATTTTGTGGCATTAAATAACTTCAGCATTGCTCACAGAGCATATACATATATTTGTTATATATGTATATATTGAAGTTTGGCTGCAGTACTGTACTAGGTATGTTATGAGGCTCCAGGGAGGATATGCATGAAATGATCTGGTTCTACAACAGAAAGTTTCCCTGTAATTTATTTGGGAAAATGCATGGCTATTTAGACAGAGATGATTTTAAAAACTAATGGTGTTTTCCTGTGGCTTGGCTTGTTCTTACAACTTCCTGGACTTACAAAGGATATAGAGACACACTTATATTAACTATATGGTGTAATAAACAACTGAGAGACCAGTAAGCAGACAAGTTATCAAAGAATGTACGGCTAGGCACTGAATAAACTGGGAGTGCTCAACAGGCAAAGGTGGAGAGGCTTGAAGCCAAGATTCTGGGCTTAATCCTGGGAGAGCCTGCAGCATGCAGCACCCTCATCGGCAGTACAGCGCTCAGTGTGCTGCAGTAAGGCTAGGGCTGCTGGCGTTATCCATCCCAAGCACAGAGGGGCATGTGCACATGGGCACATGCACTGCTGCCCAATGCCCAGCTGTGACGCACACCCAACAGCTTTCCCATGGGATTTGGAGTTGTTTAAGGAGTTAGTGCTAATGACTTAGGAAGCTGAGTATGTCAGGTAAGCCTGCCTTAAAAACTTGACATTTATCTCCAGAATTACACATACAGAAACATGCCTGCAAAATGCTGAAGAAAATATTTAGTTCCCTTTTCTAAAAGTGGTTCCCACTGAGTAGAGAGTAATACTTATGTATTAGACCAGAATTGATGGCTTCATGACATCAGCAGTTTTAATTACCTAGTAAGTCTAAAAAAAAAAATCTTTGTTTTTATAAGAGGAAAAAGAGGGTCTTCAAAAAGCTTTTACTGTTGCAGTTTCAGCCAGATGTACTATAGAAATCTGCATTTTTGACAACCCAGCCAGAGAAAAACAACAGGCCACATTCTGTTCCCAGGCGCAGCTCCAGCTGGTGCATGTGGGGACTGCAGCTCCTCTGGCTCTGCAGCTCATCTTTAGGGCACCTCTTCTGGCTTTCCTGGGAGGACTTTTAATCACTTACTTAATAAAGCCGTATTCATTTATTCCTGAAATACATCCAAATGTGGCAACAACTGGGGTAACTATTTAGAAATAAAACCAGGCTGTAATGGACATTTTCTGAACTGAAGTCTGCCGTTCCCAAGCAGAACTACAAGCTGAAACAAAGGTTTAAAAGAAGTTTCTTTGTGGCCCTTGATCAAATGTTTTGTTTGGTTCTTGGAAGAGGAGAGTTGGAACACTTTCAGATTACTAAATTCAGATGGTTAAAAGTGTGATCCTGCAACCCCTCTGCACAGAGGTTTTACTGGCTTTCACTGGAGTTCTGTACCAAAAGGAACTGTCAGCTTCACAGAAATAGAAATACATAATGGGTTCCGCATATCATCCCTTTCTCTTTACATCTCTGACAGCAGAAATAAGCAGCATGGCCCGTAAATGTTAAGACTGAGTCAGAAACCCTATTATCAATTATTTTTAGCATCAGAAATGGAACTGCAACACCTTTTGAGCATGGATAAAGGCTTATTAAGCTGTGCTGCAGATCTTAGAGAGAATGTGTAGGCCAACAAGAGGTAAAATCGAAACCCCCATGCTCATTAAAAGCACCATTTTCAAGTTGTCTGTAAGGAAAAGCTGTAAATTAGCAAACCTGGTTGGCTGTGGCTGTTGCAGCGAAGGGAACACTTGTGGCAGATGTTGTTGCTGCAGACACAGTGGCTGGCGTAGCACCGTGCACCATGGGAACTTTCGGAAGGAAAATCATATAAGCAAACATACAGAAGAGTGTAGCAGTATGGGAACCAGAGCGACATGTGGTAGGAGAATTGAGCATGGTATTTATCACAGCAAAAAGCCCGAGACATCATTGCCAGCGCGTGACATGCAATCACAGTGCAAAGCAGGACAACATTCCAGGGAGAAAGAGGGGTGGGAAATGAAAGAGAAAAAAAGGGGAAAATGCTTGTTACCATCAAATCAAGAAAATCGATACAAACAAGCTTAACCGTTTCAATACAAAAATCAACAGAAGAATTTTAATGCCCTTATATTTACAAATTTTTGTCTTTTAAAAATTCAACCCAAGTATTTACCGCAAACAAAAATTAATCTTGTCGAAGGACAATATACGTCTACGTGGCTATAGTAAGATACAGTCTTTATATAACACAAGATAGTTTCTAAACACTGGAACTCATAGTCCAATCAAAATCCACCAAAGAACAATGGCAATTCAAAAACTGCTCTACAAAATTAACAACATCTATGTGTCCATGTCAATTAAACCAAAACAACTGTATTTAATTGACAGGTGTTAGGGCAGGAAGCTAAGGGAGATGGCCCGGCACGAGAGCTGTAAGTTAAAATCTAGCAGTGGATTTTGAGGGTCTGTGAGCTGCACCACAGGTTTAAGATAATCAAGAAACAAAGCTGGCACCTACCAACACTTGTAGCGGGTGTCATGCACAATATTGAGCCTGCCCATCATGCATTGAAGGAAGGTGGTTTGGAAAGGGAAAAGAATTAAAACAACCCATCACACGTGTAATTAGAAATTTCATTTGAACAAAGAAGAAAAATTGTTATTACGGGAACAGTGGCATGTAACTGTCAGCACAATCAAACCATACAATAGCAGAGTGATCCATTCCAACTAGTCTTCAGTGAAGGGGAAGGAGCTGGTCGAACGGTGTGCTGGTTTATTGTGCTTGCCTTTGTAGTACCATGGAGAATTAGCATTGCCAGGAAAAGTTTCTTTAGCTTTATTTTAAACCTCTTTTGGTCTTAAGTTTTTGTACCTTTTGACACAAGTCTTTACCCTGGCTTCTTCAAACTAAAAGAAATACTTTAAACTCTCACTTGCCTACCAGTACTGAGATCCACCCCTGCTAGGACACGGGGACACCAGAGAGGGGAGCTCTCATCTCCCTCCCCAGCAAGAGCAGACTTCTCAGCTGGGGACCTTCTTGGATGTGCTGAAGCAAGGGTTCCTCACAGAGCAGTGCCTTGATCCCCACTGTTTCATTAGCTGTCATCTGACTGCTCCAATGTTTAGGCAATATATAGGAAAGCCACAGGTGAATTTGGCATGCAGTGCTTTGGTTGTAGCTGTATGACCCCTGTGAGCTGCCAGTGCAGTGGAAATGATGCTGGCTGTCCTCTGCATCTGCTTACTTAATATGCAGGTCAGAGGAGTGATGGAATAGCTAATGTCACCTGGGCAGCTCAGGGCAGCACCTAAGGCACTTGTTCAGCATTTGTTCCTATGTTAGTGGAAGCAGATAATCTTAAGGTTCTTTTCAACCTTAACCATTCTATGATTCTATGATTATGGGAGGTATTTTAAGCTGCTGGTGTCTAGGCTCACAACCTGCAACTCTCCCTAGGCTACACAAAACTAACTCAAGAGGCAGCACCTGGTGGTTTCTGCCCTGCAAACAGCCAACAGCAGTATGGTGGTTTTAGAAACATTATGGTATCATTTTTTATATATTGCTGAGTTGGTAACTCTGTTTACTTTAAATGGCAAAATGCCTTCCACCAAACTGAACTCAGAACCTCATATTTTTGCTTCCAATATGATAGAAAAATATATACTGGTATTTCAGGATATAAATTTTTAATATACAATTCACTTTTTATTTAATAACATTTATTAACACTGCTTATTATGCCTGACACAGCAGAAGCTGAAATAAAATCTAAAATCCCAGAGACTGCAGTGGAGATGGAAACATATTCTAGAAGACTGCCAATGGGAGCCATGGCAATGCTGCTTCCTTCACATTACATGACACAACTGGGGGACAGGAAGTCGTTTTAGCTGGTCCCAAGCATTTTAGTGGCTTGCACAATCTCAGGGGCATTTAACTAAGCAGGGAAACGGTCAGTCAGTATTGTGACTGCTTGGGACAAGGTTATTCACTGTCATCACTGTATATGTAAGGCCACAAACAAAAGAGCATGTTTCCTAATTACTTTTTCCTAACTATTCTTCTACATCTCCTTCATGGAAGATACTGAAAATATTCATGAAGAAAGACTAAAAGAAGGGTAGCTTTTTTGACTTCCCCATGCATAGAACATGGCTTAAGTCAATGGAATCATTTGCAATATTAAAAAATGAAGCAAAATTTGTTTACAAAGTATGAACAGCACATAAAACTGTTTTCTCAGTCACTATTATGACATCTCTATAATGTTAATAAGGTTACAGAGAAGAACCCTTGAGTCCTGTCTCTGTGCTGAAGTGCCCTATTTATAACGCTGTACATTTTAGATTGGGAATACTACATCATTCCATGCATTATGTCTACACACTAAAGACAAGTTAGATATTAATAATGGCTCTGAAATATCACTGGAAAGCTTTTCAGCTAGAAATTCTAGTCTGAGTTGTCATCATTAACATTATAACCGGTACACACAGTTTTGAAAGGGAACTGAAGCAAATGAACATAGGCGGACATGAAAATACTAGGTAGGGTGGAATAACTTGCAAATATGAAGACATAATGCTGTTAAGACCCTCTTACCTGAAATAAATATAATTTTTGCTATGACCTTAATATTCATTTTGACTTCAGAAGCTTTGACTGACTAATGAGTACACATGCATAATAAATGTGTAGTTTTGAATCTTCCCTAGTTTTTCAGCACAAGGCAGAATTTTAATTCAAGGATGTTCTCAGTTAACTGACCATAACTTCACAACCAAATTATATCTACAGTGGCATAAAGCTATTTTTATAAACATTCTATGTTTCCTGGACCTTTAATTCCTCCTATTATTCCCCTCAGTCTATTTTTTTCAGTCTGATATATTAAATCCTAATTAGAAATAGCACTACAGAAAGCATAAGCACTCATGTCAAGGTGAACAGCTGTGCCCTATTTTTCCCTCCCTAACATCTTGGAGGAGAGCAGTGGTTTCACACAGACCCAGAAGCCTCATGGATGAAGATGTGCACACAGACACCGCTTTAGGAAAGTATTGGTGCACTGAGTCGCAGCCATGAGTAAGTTCTCTGGTCTTGAAGGTGGAGTAACTACATGAAACTGCAATGCATTATCTTATCAGAGGTGGCTGAAGCCCTTCCAGGCTGGCTCTGCAGTTCAGCTGCCCTGCTACAATTCTGCCCCTTGCAGGTGCATCATGATAACAGCTCCTGTAAACTATAAACCTGACACCCTTCTTCTGGAGGATTATGCTTCTCAAAGACTGCCTGGCTGCTCAGTTTATATGCACAGGCTGAGATCAGCTGTATATACACAATTGAGGAGACAGTGAGCTGAGGCACAGGATGGTAGCAAGCACCAGGGCAAGAATTTTATCTTGCTGCCCACAGGAGCTCTCTATCAGCACATATACACATATCCCCAGCCAGCTCACAGTTACTGCAGGACAAATGTGTGGAAGTAGTGAATGTGAAATAACGGGTGCTCTGCAAGTTCACAGTCCCACAGCAAAACATTTGCCCGTACATCTGCCAAGGTGTCAGGAGTCGGCAGCCAGGTCTAAAGTACCAAAACCAGCTGTGAACATCTACTAAGCCTCCTCATTTGGCAGACTAACTCCACCTATTTCAACCAGCCAACACTACAAGTGTTCCCTGCTCTTTCTTGCAACGCCTTTCAGACTTCCCTCTGTCTGGGAACAACTTCCAGCAGTCAAGGTTTCTGGGAGACCTCAAGAGGGGAGCCATGTGAAGACAGAGCTTTATTCAAGAGCTGCAAGATGAGTATCTAAGAGCATATAATCATTTGAAGTGTGCTGGAGTGCTATGTCTATCCCCTGGCACAGATGATCCTTTTGTTTGCTTTCGCATGTCCTTGCATACAAGCAGCCAGAATTCTTACAATTCTGAAGATGTTATCTGGGTTTGTCTGGACCATGAGTGGAAAACTCTCAAGGGTGAAACACTAAAAGCTAAGTGCTCTGCAGAGAGGAGGGTTCTGCCAAGATCCTTCATAGGGGTACATACTGATCCTACATAGGGGTACACACTGACACTGTGTAGGTTCAACAAGTGTCCTGCCCTCACACCTCCTGCATTTACATACACTGCAGCTGAAGCAGTCTAAGAACGTGTATGAGTAATTGCACTTTGGGTATCTGAACCTGAAAAATGTCATGTTAATTCAGCTCGACTGGATTAACCTGCCTCTGCTCCATGGCAATGGAGCTGAGGGCACCCATGCCCTGTGCTCTCCTATTGGTTCTTAGGGACAGATAGAGAAACTCTATTTGTAGATGACTCTGCACAAACAGGATTGATGCTAGCTAATTTTGAGTGGGAAAAAACTAAAAAGGGCAAGGCAGCAAATAAAACTTTCAAACTTTCAGAAGAGTACTGGATTATTGGAAAGCTCAAACTGCTGTTGTCTGAAAAATATAAAATGAGAATGTAGCTCACACTAAAAAAATCCTTTGCGTTTATTGTTTAACACATACTGAATTTCAGTGGCCCAGAAAGGTCGAATGACTCATCAGGAACCACTGAGCAAACTCCTGTAGGTTTCAGTACAGATTTGCTAGAGGAAGGGCTGAGGTAAGCGGTATGTAAGTGCCAACGTCAAAGACCATGGTCAATGATGTAGTGCAAGTGAGCTCTGAGGCACATGAGCCATAATGAGAGCTTCTAAGTTCAAAGAGTGTGATTCAAATCAGCTTGAGTACTTTCAGAAATGATCCAGCCCCTCACTGATTTAATGGAAGGTGGAAAATGTAATGGTTTGCTAATTACATCAGTTATGCTTTGCCAAAACAAATCTGTGAAATTGTTTAATATTTACAGGAAGGACTCTGATTGCACATGTTTTTATATGAATTTCATAATGTGGGCTAGAGATTTGATCTAAAACTTAATCAGTCTTTCTATTGACTCGAACAAGCTTCGTAACAAGCTTTTACTAATTGATTTCAGAGGTTGTAAGCTATTAAAATCAAGCTACTACATCAAGCAACTGACTTTTGTGCCATTTAAATTACACCTGTGAGTTGTATGTGAGATCAAAAAAGA
This sequence comes from Forpus xanthops, assembly GCA_032466535.1. Classification (NCBI taxonomy): domain Eukaryota; kingdom Metazoa; phylum Chordata; class Aves; order Psittaciformes; family Psittacidae; genus Forpus; species Forpus xanthops. Next base: position 1,199 of record JASSUY010030389.1, on the reverse strand, counting down.
ATGGTAAAAGGCATTATACTGAATTCCTCGGAGCATATATGACAAAAATGTTTAGGATAAAATACTTAGGTGTTCTTGGCAAAGACTGAATAGCAGTATCTGCTTTTCTCCCCTCAACAGTCTACAACACAAAGGGCTGTCCTCACAGACCCTTTCTGATTTTCAGAGTACAGATCTATCAGAAATCCTCTGCATACCTCCTAGAATGATAGTGCTGTTTAAATATGGGTTCGTATGTGAAAAACTAACTCATCTGTGTTAATAAAGGTATAAATTCACATGGTATACTAGTTATACAATTTTTCATGAAGCACTGATTGTAGAATCAAAACATATATTCCAACTCTGAGCCTCATCACTTGTCCTCTGAAGGGACTTTTGCTTATGTAAGTAGTACAGGCATCAATTCTTCTTACACTGAGACAAGTGTAGATTTGATCACTCTTGAATAAGAACAGGTGCACCATGGCTCTGCTTAATCCAAAATTAGCCCTGGGGCTTTAGTGGTAGAGGCACCACTACCACTGATTTCTGTGTAGGTTCACGATCAGCCTATCTGTGAGACTGCCTGTCTGTGCCTTTTATGATCACTGCACTGTAATTAAAATCAAAACTTCCAAGTGTGTGACTGAGAACAACCGTTGCTAAGCACACAAAGGCAAAGGGGTCTTATAGCAAAGAGAAAAAATACAACAGCTTGAGAGATGTGTAACAAAGAGGAGTTAATTGAGAGAAAGAGAAACAAGACAGAAGATTTCACATTTTGATTTAGGATGACAGAAGATGATGCTGATTTTTATGTTAGACTGGAAAACACCCACCCAGCTTCCAAGAGAAGCAGAGAGAAGCCAGCCTTCCTGCAGTCAGCACCTCCTTGATCAGTGGCTCACTGGCACCACAGAGCTCACCCTGGCACCAGCGGCTGCTGCACACACAAATACCTCTATGCATTTGCCGCCAGGAACAAATGGTTATTTCCTAGTGTATTTTTTTCCAGAATTCCCATTTCTCCCTCCCCAGAAAAAGGCAAATGAGAAGCACTTACCTGGTGGGAGGAAGGCTGTATGCTGCTGTAACTGCATGTTGGCAAGAGCTTGCTGGTATTGGAAAATACCAGTGTTAAAGACTGCGGTGGCACCCTTGGTTTTTTCACGCGCAGGCCTCTTTGGTACTGGGGGAAGTACAGCTTGAGGAATTCC